>CAJHQQ010001960.1:0-77047 GCA_905132885.1 Moricandia moricandioides
CCAACGTCGGATTCTGCCTAATTCATCTAATATGCTTAAAAACGCTCGCAAGAACTTCACAGTTCTAACGAGCTGGGGGGCTAACTGTTGGGGTCAAAATCGGTTACGACGGAATCGATGTCAGAAATCTATCGGGAGAATGCATTTGTTGAGGGCAAAAACGGTATTCTCGAAATCAGCATCTAAAAATCGTGTTTCTATACGAATGTGGTCTAGAAATCGACTTAATGTAAGTCTACGTACCAAAAATCAAAAGAAAGAACCTGAATCAACCAACTCGCCCGTATAGCGAGTTGATCAGTACGAATCAACCAACTTGACCGTATGGCGAGTTGTTCAACACGGACCGACCAACTCGCCCGTATGGCAAGTTAGACAAGGTCAACTCGCCATACGGGCTAGTTGGTCAGCACAGATCGACCAACTCGCCCGTATGGCGAGTTGGACAAGGCCAAGTCGCCATACGGGCGAGTTGGACGGAACGGACCAACCAACTCGCCCGTACAGCGAGTTGGACGGTCAAACTCGCCATACGGGCGAGTTGGATGGCATGACACGACCAACTCGCCCGTACGGTGAGTTGGATAAGGCCAACTCGCCGTATAGGCGAGTTGGTAGGCACAACACGGCCAACTCGCCCATATGGCGAGCTGGACAAGGCCAACTCGTCAAACGGGTGAGTTAGACGACACGAGCAAACCGCCTCTAGAGGAGTATATAAGGGTAGAATGGGAAAGAGCAAACCGCCTCTAGAGGATTATATAAGGACTTCGAGGGTGATGATGCAGATGACACACGAAAATCTCCACTCAGAGCAAACATAGCTTAGCACTTAGAGCATTTATGCAACTTTCCGTTTTTGTTATTCGACATGCGACTCAACTAGGGTTTTGCAGTCTTAGGTTATTAGAACTAAGGATCTCGCCGACAGCTCTCATAGCCTAGGCTCTTATCCTGTTGTAAACGCTCATACGCAAATTCGGAATAAGACATCTATTTTCGCTCTCTCTTCGATTCTTACTTTTTTTATATTTACTTCGTATTCTGATCGATTGGCGTGTGGTTTAGCAGATATTCGGGACCTCTGGGAAACTAAGGTTTACCCTGCGTTCCTAATTCAACAGAATCGACAGTGCGAATTTCGGTTCCCACACTAACCGGATGACATGTCTAAGCTCTTGTTGGATCTCAACTCTCAATTTTGAATAAAGGCCTTAGGCCAGATGCATTACTTTTCATGACGAAGATATGTTCCTCTGTAAAAAACATTATGCGGAAAACATTCTAGTTGTTGATGCAATGAGTGATTGTTCTCTAGTTGCAACACCCCTTCCAATTTAGCTGAACCTGGTATTGGAACAAGATACATGTTTAAGAATCCAACTTACTTATGTGGCCTCACAGGATAGCTACAATATCTCACTTACAGTTCTAGGTGAACTATGGATGTCAAAAAATGCATGCCCCATATGTAACACCCCCGAACCACCCTAGGCCGGAATAACCCAAATGGTCTGGTGGCGCCACAATATGACGAGTATAACATGCGATCCAGCCAAATCCGAAGAATGAATCCCAGGCTTCAATAGGTCTGTCTGCGATATAGTCCCTCTCGACCGCAGCCTAAGGCTTGCCAACCCGTTCCGTGGTCGAGAGTTGTGTTACTCCAAACAAGACAAATATCATCATAAAAGATCGAGTCTAATAACAAATACAAATGGATCTCAAAGAAAATACAACAACTGAAAACTTTACAACTAGCAAACAACAACCCCAAATCTACACCGGCCACGTCCTCCGTATCCTCCAAATACTCAACCCTCCATGGTTACCTGCAAAAAGATTAAAAATGGGGGATGAGTAGTCTAGCATTACTCAGTAGGAATCGGATCCCTCTAACAACAACAATTCCCCAACCCAAAACCCTAGACACAAGCAAGTAACCATGCAACATGCAATAATCAAATTTGCAATGTTGATATAACAAAAATAAAGATGCATGCTTGTACACTACACAGAGACAACTTAATATAATTTTAAGAAACTATAATATTATATTTTACCATTTAAAAATATTTGTTTAATCTTTTAATTTGGTTTTAGTTTGTTATATGTGTACCACCCTAGTATATCCACAATAAGAATATTCAAACTAATTTGAGTTATTATGTTTTTAGACTACTTAATTAATTTTCAGTTTTCTTATATACATCGAGCGTATAGATTACTTATAATTAAAAAATATTTTATATTGATTATATTTGTTCACTCAACTTCATACCAATCATCCATTTAATTTTTAATCATTCCTGCTTATAAACATCAAATATAAAACACATAGTAGATGAAGAACAATGCTTATGAAATAAAAAAAAACTAAGCAGATTTTGTTTAATTAGAATCGAAAATCGTTGTACTTCAGTTTACAGAAATATATCTAACTTACTTATCCACTAAATAAATAAATAGACCAATGTAAATTCTTACACCTAAAATTATATCTAAATAAATAACAATATATTATTATCTAAAATACTATATTATTTAGTTTATACAAAAACTATAAAAGATCAAAACATATTAATAAATGTAAATAGAATATCAACCAATTGTTACATTTTAGTTCTTTGCAAAATTTATATATGCACCAGTTTTTAAAAGATTATATTTTTCTTCATTGTTTCTTGTTTTGATGTGCCGTGAGCTCCCTCTTGGCTTGTTCTAGTCGGTCGACTATAGTTCGATGCGTGATATCCTGGCTCTAGGAATTTTCGATGAGGGTGGAGAGCATGCTTCGTAGCTTGGCCACTTCCTCGTGGGTTGTGCCAGGGGAGAGGAGATATTGGTTATGGTGCTTGCGTCTAATTTTTTGGACCATCTCAGGATGTTCTTTCAGTTGATCGACTCCAACCTCGTGAGGCCGATCGTTTTGGGATCGTAGATCCCGGAGCACGGGTAGGTGCTAGCACCCACTGCGGTTGGCTTCCTCCGGTAATTGCAGCCTGATCAGTTTATTTGGTCCCCATGGGCAGTGTTTTTTTTTCTCGTGTCAGATCTGGTTATATCAACATCACTGGTTCGTGGTTCGGAGGAACCGGATGGGACTAATGCTGAATCTATGATCGTGCTTAGGAAACTAAGATCGGATTCTTAGTAAGGATGTTATTCGTTTCTCTTCCCTACATACATCACCAAAATTTGAATCATAACACCCACACTTTGTATTTGTTAGTGATTGTATGTAAAGATTAGGGATGAAAAACTATGTGGGTAATGATATCCTAAGAACACAAATATGTAATCAGATTCAAGTTTACAAAATAGACTTTTATATATTGAGATCGAAAAACTAAGAAGGGTTTACAAGGATTGATCGAATACAAATGAACTAGGCTAAAGTTGATAAAAAAAGAGATGAAGTTGAAATAAATTCTAGTGGTGATAATTTGCTAGGTTCATAATTTTCTTTCTTTATTCTCTCGCCTTCTTTTGTAATCATTCTTCTTGGCCCCTCTTCCCCGATCTTCTCTCCCGCTAGTTATGGATCTTGAGATCTTCGTGGTGTTTCTCCTTTGAGTCGTCAATTCCGATGATTCCAGGGGATATTCCTTCGATTAAACCCTTTCAGTTTTGAGCGAGTCGTCGGCCTTGTTCTTTCAGTTCAAGCTCAAGATTTGTCTTTGTATGGATATCTTCTTAACCGAGCTCGATGTCAAGATCTAAGTCTTTCTTTAAACATGGAATGGGCCTACATCGTTATTGGGCTATGTTGGGATTTGGGTCCAACACCCTCTACCTGTTCTTGTCCAAGTACATCAAGAATATGCTCAAATTTTCCCATTTAAAGTAGCTGATCCTAGACCAGGACCTGCACTTCCTTCTTTAGAAGAAAAACAGGACGAAAATTCTTATAAGCATCTGCACGTGGTATGTTCCAGCTAGTTCTTCAATTATTTCCTTGTAGTTTTCACCAAACTCGCGTTTGTGAGAGAAAATAGAAAGGACATGCATGCCAAGTAGAAAAATTGAGATGATGGTCCATTTTAATTGCCCATAACTTTCTAACTCTGTATGAGCTCAAGGGTCAACTCATTAATTAATCCAAAAACTATTGATTCGAACTTTGGAATAGTAATATGTTTTAAATCAAAGAATTGGATTCATGCCCATTACATCCTCAAAAAAAAAAGCTTACTATAGCTCGCTATGTTTCAGTGGAGGTTTTCTTTTTTGGTCTTGTTAAACCAACACTAATGTATTCTCTCTTTGTGTAACTTTTCTTACGCATGTGCACATAATTAAAGATTTATTAAGGTTAGCTTGGTCAAATACATAAAAGAATTTAGAAACTTGTGGAGTGCTTGTTGGCTCTCTAATGAGTAGAGGGAACGCATCTTTGCATTCATATATATTCTGCTTGCATCCATCATCAACTGAGATCGTCTTATCATCATCACACATGCTCCTTGTTTGCAGAAAAACAAGGTTTTTCATATCACTACTCTTAAAATCCCAAAGCATGAGTCTACCTCAGATTATGTATGTTACTCCTTTTTGCTTAGCCTTTTACATGCGTTTCCATGTATGTGTTTCTTCTCACACTTGGTCACATCCTCATTTGTTAGTGTACAGTGTCAAACACTAAATGAAAAATAAATATACGAAGTTCATGATAGAATCTCTATTTTTCTTGGTTTGGATTCATGTAAGTTGTATCAGTTTTCATCCACCAACAAATCCATGTCATATTATTTCCTCTTATAATGTTTAGAGATAATTCAAATTGCTCGATCAATAAGATCCACTCGTTGATAAGCTCTTATTAATTTAATTGTGGGGGGTAAATACACAATTGTCTCAGACTTACCCAACACAAACTTGCTTCATGTCATCAATTGACCTTCACACACACTACTTATATCAAGTAAAGCAAAAACTTTCCCTTTCAACTATCTTAAATTCAGTCACTTACATAAATTTATTTTTATCATATGCTCCACCACATACATAAATTTATTCAGTCACTTACATATGCTCCACCACATACTATCTTAAATTTACAGTCTTATTAAGCTGAAGACCTTTTTCCTCGGCTTCATGAATATGTCGAGCCTTTTTACTTTCAGTATCTCTCGCAATCCTTAGAACATTTTCACTGTCAAACTGACCCAGAGAATATGCTTACACGGATTTCAGCATGAGCTGCGTCACTAGGTTGCTTTAAAATATAGAGCATGATTTCTAACGTTAAGAAATCAGCAACATTGTCATCACACAACTTTCCATCACTTAAGCATTGTTGAAGCTTTTGTCAATAAATTTGATCAACTTTGAATATATTGCAACTTCTTTTGAACTACTTTGAATATGATTCATACGCCATAAGGTTTCGTCACTTGTAACATCTCAACATATCATTATCCATCCGACTGAATGAATCTAATCTCAACCACATCTCGGTATAGAGTGCAATAACTTCAATAATTCTGTAGATGGCTATCTTTACGTCATTGATGAAGTGTTGTCTTGCTGCAACTTCAAAAGCTTCAACTCCTAATACAACATACTCAACTTCCAAATCATGAACCTGTTTATACTTGAATTTCCAATTCTTTTGACACTTTGCTTGCTTCCTCTTACTATCGAATCGTAATAGCCATTGATCAAACAAGTGGTGTGCAACAAGCTCAATCATAACATCTGCTGATTTTTTAATCAATCTACCACCATGTCAACATCCAAAACGTATATGTGAACTAATCTTAGAGAAATCAACTCATCACTTCTCAATTCAGCAAAGCTTCCGTGTGATTGCACGTTATTGTTCTCAAGAAACACATATTCCAATTCTTCTACCATATGGCATGGTTCCAAGAGAGAGATTGATACATTGTTCTCAAACGCTTCACTCTGATTTGTGGCAAATTGTGACACGAAGTCTAACATATGTTTGTTCTTTCTTAGAAATTGGTTCAACCTCGATCTTCAAGTTTGTACCAGGAATCAAACTATTCTTGTCGTTACTCACTACCTCTTTAAAGGTTTCTCTCACTAATGGTGAAGCTTCACAACTCATAATTGTTGTTAAAATTGAATCAGTTGAATCCATCGCTTCATTTCCCTCCTTGAAAATTAGTAATCAAATTGTGTTGAGCAATTTTGACAACTTTGTATTGATACTGGTGTGATAAGCAGCTACTTCGTCGTCGTGAACCACCGTCTTGCTTTGTAAAGCTTGTGAATGTGTTGTCTGCTATGGATTATGAGGAAAAAACTATGCGCTGATACTTTTGATACAGTAAAACTCATGATAGAAAGTGATGATGAACATAAACTTTTATTGATTCCATCCAATGTTATTACACAAAGAATCAACTCTCATTCACTAAAAGATACACGAGAAACACTCTAATGCAGAGAGTCGGCCCTTAACCGAAACGAGAAAAGCATGTGCTTTCAGCCGCCAAGAGATTTTTATTTTACCGGCCACATTTAAACAAAGAGCCGCAATAGCATTAATGATTGTATTGTCATTGTACTCATACAAGGTTGAAGGTTTGACTTCTCTATAGGCCACATTTTTATACACGCTTCTAACCATATAATTGTCCAGACCTAACGCATAAATGAAAAAAGAATCTCAAAGATTAAAATAAAATACATAGAATAGAGAAGAAGAAAATAACAAATTTTCTTGATTATTTTCGATGATCCTTCTATTCTGACGTGGCTGAGTTGATACTCTTTAATTCATTTCCTCAACGCTAAACTCAAATACGAAGTCCTCGACCTCCGCTGAAACCATTCCTTAATCACAACCATGTTATTGTTTTAAACCTCGGACAGAACAGATGCTTGTTACTAATGTGTATACTTGCGGAAGACCCTACCAAGTGGCTGAGCCAACTTGAGTGATCATGATTTGTATTAATATGATATTGACTCCAAAAAAGAATATGCTACTTTTAAATTCTTATTACAACCATTCAAAGCAAGTTTTGCTAGAAATGTAGTATTTTATATGATAATTATATGTATTATATTACCTATATATACTACTATGGTGTAAAGACTCGAGAATCATCAATGCAACTTGTTATATGTCAAAGGTAAAATGTTACTATTTAAAATGTTGAAATTTTATGCATTTTATTAGTTAAAAGTGATAAATTATATTTTTTAGTAATAATTAAATTATAAAAGTTATTATTGATTTTAAAGTTATTAAAATAGTAAATTAAAATGATGTATTTAAACAGAAGGATTACTCTCTCCTCTTCTCATTCCCCTCTACTTGGTCTAGGGTTTATCCTCTATCCGCCGATTCAATTTCATATACTCTTCGTCGGCACTTTCATTCACCGGAGACGAAGCTAGAAGAATCAGAGGAGATTAGCAGTTAGCCATGTCTCTGAGACCCAACGCTAGGACCGAGGTTCGCCGGAATCGGTACAAAGTGGCGGTGGACGCCGAGGAAGGACGAAGGAGGAGAGAGGACAACATGGTCGAGATCCGTAAGACCAAGCGTGAAGAGAGCTTGCTCAAGAAACGCCGCGAAGGTCTTCAAGCCACGCAGCTACCTCCTCAATTCGATCCTTCCTCCCTCGCCGCTGCTGCTTCATCCGTCGAGAAGAAGGTAAAAAAAAATATAATAATTACGGATCTAGAGCCGACGTTAGAGTGTTTGTATCGGATTCATCTGTTGAGAACTAATTAGACCGTTGAACTAGTTGGAGAGCTTGCCTTCTATGGTCGCTGGTGTTTGGTCGGAGGACAGAAGCTTACAGCTTGAAGCCACCACTCAGTTCAGGAAACTGCTTTCTATTGGTAACGTTTTTTTGGCTATATCTGTGTATGCATTAGTTTCAGCATTTTCTTGAAATGTTTTGTTTTTGAATCTTTGGCAGAGCGTAGTCCTCCAATAGAAGAGGTGATAGCTGCTGGTGTTGTGCCTCGCTTTGTGGAGTTTCTCATGAGGGAAGATTATCCACAGCTTCAGGTTTGTTGGATCCGTTATGTATCTGTCACGTTTGATACAATCATCAACTGATACTCTTTATACTTTCTGTGTGTGTTTGTGTGGATTCAGTTTGAAGCTGCTTGGGCACTGACCAACATTGCTTCTGGGACTTCAGACCATACGAAGGTGGTTATTGAACATGGTGCTGTTCCGATTTTTGTCAGACTCTTGGCTTCCCAGAGTGATGATGTCCGTGAGCAGGTAAAGTAATATGTTTCTATGGTTTTACTCATTTACAGAATCCTTGGTCAGCTTTTTTCTTTCAATTTTCGCTAAAGTATTAACATGTTCATGTGTCAGGCCGTTTGGGCATTGGGTAATGTTGCTGGTGATTCTCCACGGTGCAGAGATCTTGTCCTAGGTCAGGGAGCTTTGTTACCATTGCTCTCTCAGTTGAATGAGCATGCTAAACTCTCCATGCTCAGAAATGCTACTTGGACCCTTTCTAATTTCTGCAGGGGAAAGCCACAGCCTCCTTTTGACCAGGTTACTCTCTCGTTTCAGTCTTATTATGTGCTTTATTTGATCATGGGAGTTTTTGTTAACTTATGTGATCTCGTAAGAGCAGGTTCGTCCAGCACTTCCAGCCCTTGAGCGCCTGATTCATTCGACTGATGAGGAAGTGTTAACTGATGCCTGTTGGGCCCTCTCTTATCTTTCTGATGGCACCAATGACAAAATCCAATCTGTCATTGAGGCAGGTGTTGTTCCTCGACTTGTCGAGCTTCTCTTGTGAGTCTTTTCAGTTCTGTTAATATTGACATTGCTTTTGTTCATGATCATGTGTTAATGAGTATCATTGGGTTTTGTCTTGCTGTAGGCATCCATCACCATCCGTGCTCATTCCTGCTCTTCGTAGTATTGGTAACATCGTCACTGGAGATGATGCACAGACACAGGTATACTTATTCTTTATTAGTTCCACTTTTCCGAGAGCATTAATGGGACGACTGCGACACCACTGGCATAGCCACCGAATGTCAAAATTTAATTGCATAGCTTCCTGCTACTCGTCAGATTAGATCACTGTTACATAGATACGCTAGTACAAAAATAATACACATTATGTCTGGTGTCCTGCCTCTTTAGGCAATCCTCTCCTAGATCTATGTGTTCATCATTTTAGATGTATAGTGCTCTCAAACATTTGACCATTTGTTACGTAATCCCTTTTCTTTTCTTTTGGCTTGTTTTGTGCTAATGGATTTTTTTCCTGCAGTGTGTAATTAGTCATGGTGCACTCCTTAGCCTTTTGAGCCTTCTGACTCACAACCATAAGAAGAGCATCAAAAAGGAAGCTTGCTGGACAATCTCAAACATCACTGCTGGAAACAAGGACCAGATTCAGGTGAACTTTTTGCCGAAAATTAATGTTGTGCAGCTTATCAGTTTAAGAAGGCTTTTGTTGCTTGGAGGAAGATTTTATGTGTGTTTATGTTCTCTAATATCTGTTCTGTAATGCAGGCTGTATGTGAAGCGGGTTTGATTTGCCCTCTTGTCAGTCTGCTTCAGAATGCAGAGTTTGATATAAAGAAAGAAGCTGCATGGGCAGTATCAAATGCAACGTCTGGCGGTTCTCCCGACCAGATCAAGTAAGCTGTCTTATTTTTATATTAGTGACCTCCATCTTGGGTTGATCTCGCTTCCTTCAAAAAAATATATTTGCTAGCTCTCTTTCGAGCTATCACTTAAATATCTCCTGTGTTGCATGCTTTAGGTACATGGTGGAACAGGGAGTGGTGAAACCACTGTGTGATCTTTTGATATGTCCCGATCCAAGAATTATCACCGTGTGTTTAGAAGGTCTGGAGAACATTCTGAAAGTCGGGGAAGCTGAGAAGGTGACGGGAAATACCGGGGATGTAAACTTTTATGCACAGCTAATCGATGATGCTGAGGGATTAGAAAAGATTGAGAATCTGCAGAGTCATGACAACAGCGAAATCTATGAGAAGGCAGTGAAGATTCTTGAAACATACTGGTTGGAAGAGGAAGACGAGACATTAGCACCTGGTGATGGCTCTGCTCAGGGCTTCCAGTTTGGGGGTAATGATGCAGCCGCACCGCCAGGTGGATTCAACTTCCAGTGAAGGTAATGAAACTCAATACTTTATGAAACCAATCATGTACAAATGGATGAACATCTCAAAGCATAGACTAGGAGGAGGTGGAGTAAGTCTGTGTAATTCTTTTGAGTCTTTGTTTTTGTTTCAACAGGAGCTAAGCATGAAGATTGAAGTGAGTTGAAGGAGGTTTATGAGTTTTGTTTGAGCACTGGTTAAATGAGTCTGGTCTTGTGTGTAAAATTCAGATGGGCTGCCTTGGTCTGGTCTGGTTTGTGTTATGAGAAGTCAAGTTTTGTTACATTTTGTACTACACAACACTGGAAAGTAAAAAAAAACATAAAAAAGTTGGTCAAACTTAATTTTATATTACCAGTGCGGTCTTAGTCATTTTGGGCTATTGGTTTGTCTGCATAGGCACGCCTAGCTCTATATATTAATGTTTTTTACTATTCTAACATGTCTCCGCAAATCGATGTTATTAATGCTTGTCGTCAACCTTCAAGTAGGGTTTAGTATTAAAAAAACTTCTAATGTTATTTAAACTGAAATGTCTTTTAATCAATTCTATAAACCCTACCTTCAAAAAAGGTATATAGAATTGATTAAAAGGAAAAGAAACTAAAACAGATAAAACATCGGATTATTATTGGACGTTGTTTGTTTTAGAATACAAACTAAATTCAATGACAGTTATTTCACTTGATTATATATTGTGAAGAATTTAAACAGAATGGGTGTAAAAGACAGTTGATAAAAATGTGTCGAAAAAAGACAATAAAAATGCATGTAAACTCAATTTAGCAATTGGCAAATCGAACAACTGTAAACTTGTAATACCAAAAATACCCTTTGTTTATATAAGAATGCTTTTCTTTTGTTTTTTACTCATTAATTAGAGTTATTACAAAGTTAATAAGTAAAATTTAATTTTGCCTCTCATTCTTTCAGTTTTTCTTGTTTGTTTATTATGGCGGGTGGCTCCATGGTAATAAAACTCCCCGCTCGAGGGTAAAATAGTAACTACAAAAAGGAAATCTAGGGTTTTAATAGTCCCCGCCTCCTCCCTTATTATAAAACCCCTCTCCGTTTGTTTTATCCGTTACTCCTCTCCGCCGTCTCTCTCTCTCTGTCTTCCTTATCATCATCACACTCTCTCTCACACACACACACTCGATCTCTGCTTCACAGGCAGAACTTCCTGATTCATCTCCACCATTTCCATTGTTTCTGCTTCTGTGATACTTAAGCTGAAACTCGAAGTGAATCAATGTAAGTTTTATTAGATCGTTTGATCCATCTTGCTTGATCACGTTTCTTGAACTAAACTTTGTCTCCATCTTTTTGGTTTGTAGATGTCAATGACGGAAGAAAGTAAGACGACGAAGCTCGAATCGGCGGGAGACTCTTCTGATGTTGAGAACGGCAACTGTAGCAGTAGCGGAAGTGGAGGCGATACTAAGAAGACATGCATTGATTGCGGAACAAACAAGACTCCTCTCTGGCGTGGTGGCCCTGCTGGACCTAAAGTAAGATCATATCCTGTTTATGTAGATCTACTCAAAATAAATACTTACAACTACTCAAATGTGAGTTGATCTTGTGTTCATAGGTCTGGTTTTACTTTATTAGTGTTGATCATACATACCTTTTTTGATCTTTAGCTCTGTTACCAGTTGATCAGGGTATCTTTTTACACTGTTTGTGGTTCCCTTGTAAGTAAGAGATCTTATGGGTTTATGTAGTAGAATAAAGGTTCAAGCTTGTCTGATCAAAGTTTTGTTTTTTTGTGTTTTTGTAGTCATTGTGCAATGCATGTGGGATCAAGAGCAGGAAGAAGAGGCAAGCAGCTCTTGGAATTAGACAGGAGGATTATAAGATCAAGACTAACAAAAGTAACAAGAATCTCGCTCTCGACAATCAGACAGTCAAGAAAGGAAATAGCGATTCAGGAAATGTCAAGAACAAGATCAAGACAGAGACTGAGGATTGTAATAACAAGAAGAGTGTGAAAAGAGCTAGTAGATTTTTGGATTTAGGATTTAAAGTACCGGCGATGAAGAGATCTGTGGTGGATAAGAAGAGGCTATGGATGAAGCTCGGAGAAGAGGAACGAGCAGCAGTACTTCTCATGGCTCTTTCTTGTGGTTGAGTTTTTTTTTTTTCCAATTCCTTTTTTTTTGTCGGAATGGTTTAGGAAGAGACTAGGGAAAATAAGTTAGTAAGAAAATGATGAATGAAGAGATATTTATTTATGTAATCCTGTCTGAAGGTGAAGCTAATGTAATGCTACTTACTAATAACTAATTAATTATTCGTTTTCACGCTAATAGTAGTAGTTAAAATCAATCTTGTGTCGTTTTCTTTACAACTGTATATGTTTTTCACTTTTAGTAGTTTTAAAATACGCTAATTACTATTGACGAGAGAAAAATTATGGTTTCGTTTTTCTTCGTTAGTCAAATGATTTATGAAAAGGACGACAAAAAAAATGATTTAGAAAGGAAACAATTTGAAATTTGAAACATTTGTTTTTTTTTTCAAAATACCGTAAATTAGTTCCAGCTGTTCCCAGTTATCTTTCGTTCGTATACACTCGATGTGACCCACTTACACGCGCTATGACCGCGCGTGATATAACGGGTCAGCTATCACGACTGTTATTGGGCTTTTGTTGGTGGATAAAAAGAGTCGGTGACTGAGACAACACAATCCTCTTTTTTATCGGATGTCCCCGAAGGGACGAGACAATACGATCCTCTATTCTCATTCTCCATTTATTTTGTTTTAAAAATTCATATACCAATTTTTGTTTCTGAGAAATTAGCTAAAATCATTAATTAGATAATACTTTTCAGATGTTTTAATGAATACAAATTTTCAAAAATGTATCCGAATTAAAATACTCTACACTTAGTTTAGTAATTATTGTTTAAATTTTGGTATTAAGAGATGGAGTTGAGTAATAAAATTTATTAAAAATTCTTAAAAAATTTATAAATAATTTACGAGAAATTTCTTAAATTAGCACTTTCTTATTACATTTTTCATCTTTACATTAACCATATTCTTTTAAAAAATAAATAGACAGTTATAACTCTATGATTAACTAATCTAAATTTAAAATTTAAATTTGAGGAATGGAGATTTAGAGGCTAGAATTTAGAATATTAATAAATATATAATTAAATAATTAAAAATAAAAATTGAAAAATAATTTCAAAAATAAAATTTGAAAAAGATAAAATTATAAAAAATATTTGAAAAAGTGTAATCAAAAACTATAAAAATACATTTTCTTTATTTAAATAATTATTTATATTTATATATTTATAATAAAAAAGTGTATAAATATTTTTTTCCTAAATGAAACCTCATACTTAGAACATCTCCAACGGAAGCCCTTTATATATTTTCTTTAATTTTTAATATACTACATTTTAGTCTTTAATAGTATAATAATTAAATATAATTATTAAACTTTCAAAAATTAATAAAGCATACTATTTTATAGATATTAAAATAAAGTATTTTACATAGTTAAATATAATCAGTATAAAAATGTTAATAATGTATTTTTAAATGAATAGTTTTAAGAAACTATAACGATAAGTGATATATAAAATTGTGCGACATATATAAGGGAAAATTGTTAAAATTAACTCAATACTTGATTTCAAAGGCAAAAGTGTATCCCAAATTCAATCAAATGCAAAAGTAACTCAAGAGACTATTGAAAATACAACAAACTCTTTGTAAGCAAACAAAAAAACTGTATTCGATTTTACCATAATAATTTTTTTGCGTGAGAAGACTTCTTTAGAAGACTTCCTTGTAAGACTTCTCTAGAAGTCTTCTCAGACAAGACTTCCCAAACAATAAATGTTAAAAATAATTTATAAAATTTATAAAATATATTTATATTGGAGAAAAAATAGAAATCATGTAACCACAAACATTTGTAAATGACGTAAATTTATATCAACTAAAATTGAATTGTTTTCAACCTAGATGATTTAATATAGAATAAGTCATGATATTTATTGATTTAAGGTTTAATAACATATGTTATAGTATTGTAGGTATTTTTAGGGGTAGATTTTGAAATCTTATCTTTTTATCTTTTTTTTTTGAATTTGACGAATATGTGTTAGTGATCCTCTAATAAGATGATTTAAACACTTTCTAAGTTTTTTTTATGTTTAAGGAAGTGTTTTTTAGTTAGTAATTGATTTTAGGGTTTTGGAAGACTTCTAGAAGACTTCCCGGAAAGTATTCTAACATATAATGCAGTAGAAGACTTCATGGAAGACTTCACAGAAAACTCTACAATTTTCCCGTTTGCATTTCAGTGAAATTAAAATTCCTGCCTAATGACGAAGTCTTTGAGAAATCTTCTAGAAGTCTTCCAGTAGTCTTCCAAAAGTCTTCTCTGAGAAGACTTATCTGTAAGTCTTCTTCGGAAGACTTCTCTATAAGTCTTCTCAAACAATAAATCTTTAAAAAAATTATAAATTTTATAAAAAATATTTATATGGGGGAAAAATAGAAATCATATAACCACAAACATTTTTAAATGATCTAAATTTATATCAACTAAAATTGAATTGTTTTCAACCTAGATGATTTAATGTAAAATGAGTCATGATATTCATTGGTTTAGGGTTTAATAACATATGTTATGGTATTCTAGGTAGTTTTAGAGGTAGATTTGAAACTTATCTTTTTAACTTTTTATTTTTTGAATTTTACGAATATGTGTTATTGATCCTCTAATAAGATGATTTTAAACACTTTCTAAGTTTATTTTATGTTTAAGGAAGTGTTTTTTAGTTAGTTAAAACCAAAATATATTTAACCTAACCTGATAATTTACAGGACATATAAATATTATTTTTTCATTATTTGGTGTTTTAGAAAAAAAAAGTTGGTGAAAACTCTAGCCTCCTCTTCGAAGGCGATTACTGTGGCGATTTCTGAGGAATCTCTTCTCCGTCATTTTCACTCCATGTAATCTTATTTTTTTCTAGTCAATCTTGTATCTCCTTCATCGCCCAAGTGTATTATAGTAGATTAAACTAACCGGTTCCTCTTTATTTTAGATCTGAAACCGTTCATTTCTCCTGTGACTTCTTTCTCTATATCTTTCCTTTTTGACCTCAATTTCTCCGCATCGGCCGTTAAATTGACTCATTTGTCCGTAAGTCTCCTGGAAGTCTACCGTAAGTCTTCATAGAAATCATCTGTAATTCTTCATAGAAGTCATCCGCAAATCTTCCATGAAGTCTTCCTTAAGTCTTCGGTAAGTCTTCCGAAAGTCTTTGGTAAGTCTTCCGAAAGTATTCCTTAAGTCTTCTGAAGTCTTACGAAGTCTTCCAGAGTCTGGATGTTAGCATAGAACTCTCGGTGTTTGTTTTATGTTTGAGATGTTGTTTTGTCATTGTTTGCAGGCTATAAAATGGAATTACCAGAAATTCTGAAGAAGTTGTTCACCCTAGGGGAAGAGAACATTCCATTGAAGAACATTGAATATTATACCGATGACCTCAGATTACTTCCTACTGTAAAGGATGTTCTCCATGCTGACGAATGGGAAGAGCTGAGGAACTCTAGGTTGGGAGTCTTCATAAAGTTTTGGGAGTTGAACTTTGGTTGGGCGTCAAGGCTGGTTCACTTTATGCTCTATTTTCAGCTTGATGTCAAGAAGAAGTACGAGCGTTCGAGTCTCATTGGTTTAGAGCCGGTAAGGTTTTCACTCATTGAGTTTGAACATTTCACCGGTCTCAACTGCGAGTATGTTGAGCATGTGGATAATCCTCATATAGAACTGACAGAGGAGTTGTATCTGGTCAAGCTCCCAGCAAATAGTGCCGGCGTGTGGGAGATGTGGACAATGATATCGGGATGACTGCATGAGGTTGGGATACCTAGCCATCTACACAGGATTCATTGAAGGACGAAAGTCCACATCCACTACACGGGCTAGTACTTCCAGGCTAGTGGTGAATCTAGAAGACTTTGAGACCTACCCATGGGGGAGATTGACGTTTAAGATACTTATGGACTCTATGAAGGGTAAGAATTTGACAAAATCTTATACCATTGATGGGTTTGTTCAAGTACTCCAAGTTTGGATCTACTTCGCTCTGCCCAAATTTGCTGCAGAGTATGGAAAGCCCATACAAAACAAACCTAGTCTTTCTTTGTTGGCCTATAAAAGACATAAAGGACGAAAATTTGTCAAAGAGGGTATCAGCACACATGTATGTGTGATTATTCCAATAATATGGTGTGATTATTGTCTCATTATTTAACTTAATATCCATTACTTCTTGCAGACTCGAGTGGTGAACCTTGTGGTGAAGGAGATTGGTGAATTGTTTCCTCAGTGGGACAATGATAACACCAATGTGGCGGTTGAAAACCTCGTGAATCTCGTGTGGTGGTGAAGGTAAGGTGAAGTGGGGCAAAGAGTGTTGGGCAGACTATGGTACTAAGCCGTGGACCAATACAAATGTTATCATTGTTAAGGATGAATCTCTTGAGATCTCTTTGAAGGAAGAAAGAAGACCCTAGAAGAAACTTCGTACAGTCTTTAAGGCTCATTTTGAGGCTCGTTCTGAGTCTTCTGTTTCGTGAAGTGGGGTTAAGAAAGAAGATCTTGAACAAAGTTTCAAGAACTTGACGAAAGTTATGACTGATGGGTTTGGGCAGTGCCTAAAGGAGATTAAGCTTTTTGCCGATAGGATGGAAGTTGTGGAGAAGAAGGTGGGAATCAACCACAATGAACTTCAACTTATAGTTTCAGAATCGGATAAGGCTGCGCACGAACTAGGGGTTAATAATGAAACCTCTCCCAAAATCAAAGTGAAGAGAAATACTAAGAATAAGAAGTGAAAGTTGTATGCTCCGATTGATGGTACATGTGTGTTCGTTTGTTGCTTGTTTTTGCTTGGTTTTGTATGGATTTTGTTCCATTTGTTGATTGGATGGATGGTACATGTGTTTTATTTATTGATTGGAACCTTTGGCTAAGTTAATTTTATATGTATTGAAGTTGTTATGTTTGGTTGTCTTGACATTTTTATTGAACTCGAAATTGCAGAGTGAGAGTGTGAATGGGGAAAAAACAGGAAGTGTGAACAAAAGCCAAAAACAAATGAGTAGTATCAATTCACCTCGGGTCAAGGAGGTGGAAGACCCAAGTGTTGTCATTATGGACAAAACTGAACCAACCACATCAGATTTAGATAGGGAGGAAGAAAGACGCCAGGTGAAGAAAGATGCTACCATGGAATTCCTCAAAGGAAATGGTGAGCGAGATAGGAAGCTTGCTGCATCACAACAGTCTCCTTATCAGGGCAACAACACAGCCAAAGTGATCGTACTGAACAAAAAGGCTGGTCATGGCTATGATCTGTTTGCTCCCGTTGACAAAAAGAACAATAAGTTGCTTGTTGATTTTTTTTTGAAAAAAGATCCGTAAGTACTAATCTCCCACTGAACATTAAGTTGGTTGATATTGTTTGTTGATTTAGTTTTGCTGTTTTCAGGAATCATAAAGTAACTTTTGATAAAAGACCACTAGGGCCAAGTCTATGGTATTTCACTATCCGAACACCCCTAAAATGGCTCTATGACTCGGTAATATTTTAAGGTTTACTTGTGGAAGTCTTATGGATGTCTTCTGGAAGTCTTCCAGAAGTCATTTGGATGTCTTCCAGAGGATGTCTTCTTGAAGTATTCTGTAAGTCTTCTAGAAGTCTTCGGTAAGTCTTTTGGATGTCTTCTGTAAGTCTTCCAAAGGACTTCCAAAGGATGTCTTCTTGAAGTCTTCTGGAAATCTTCTTGAAGTCTTCTGGAAATCTTCTTGAAGTCTTCGGGAAATCTTCTGGAAGTCTTATCTAAGTCTTTTGTAAGTCTTCTCTAAGTCTTCCGGAAGTCATTTGGACGTATTCTGTAAGAATTTATGTTTTAAGAATCTGTATGACTTGTTATGTTTTCAATGCAACATATGGATGGTTTTATCAATTTACTGACGCAGCGGTTTCATAGGAATCCAGAGCATTTAGGACTGATAGGTTTTGCTTTCTTGATCATGTGTTTTGTAGGATGTGGACGTTTAAGTACCCGGAGTTTAAGAGGTCAGAGCCCGATATGAACGGGTTGGGAAGGCGGCTCCCTGCCGGGAGTTGGGATTATTATGAAGATTTACTACCCAAATTTTACAAAACAAAGAAGGTTTGGGGATCGGAGGTGGATGATATTTATGCTCCTATGAACTTCAAGAACGATTATTGGATTGTTATTTGGTTGTCCATTCCAAACATGCATCTCACCATCTGGGACAACATTATTTTCCATATTAGACCTGCTCAACTCGCCGAGTTAATGGAGTTTTTGACAAGATGATACCTTATTTGCTTGTTGAATGTGCTGCCTCTGTCGAAGAGCAAGTCAAATACACACTAGAACCATTCACATATGAGAGAGTGACTGCCGGAGTACCTTAGTGTCATTCTGGTGATTGTGGTGTGTTCACCTTGAAGTAAATTGAGTGTCATTCTCTAGGAATTGAATCATTTCCTTCTGGCTTTTGTGATAAGAACGTCAAGAGTATTAGGGAGAATATGACCACATAGCTATTTGATGAGACCCATGGCAACAATGGGACAGAAACCGGTATTAAGGGCTTGGATATATACGATTGAATGTGTAATTTGTGTTTGATGCTTTTGTAACCTTGAAATACATTAACAGGGTAGGGCACTAATATTTTGTACAACTATTTGGTAGTGCAATAATCTTTTGTCGGCTTTTGTAACTTAGTCTAATAAATGAACCTATTCAAAAACAAGACTAACTTATTCTAATAAATGAACCTATTCAAAAACAAGACATAAGACATCAGATACGTTCATAAGACATAATTTTACAAGACATAAGATAATTTCCAGAAGACTTCAAAAAGACATCCTATGGAAGACTTACATAAGACATCAAGAAGACTTACCAAATATTTCCAGAAGAATTACAGAACACTTCAAGAAGACATCATCGGGAAGACTTACAGAAGACATCTAGAAGACTTACCGAAGATTTCCAGAAAACTTCAAGAAGACATCCTCTGGAAGACTTACAGAATATTTACGAAAGATTAAAGGAAGACTTACATAAAATGTCACGACGACTTACATAAGACTTTCCAGCATATTTTCGAGAAGATTAGTTCTCACTATTTGGAAAATTTAGACGTGTATGACTAGGTTGTCTGCAGTTTGAGCAGTGATAATCCTTGTGTAGCTTCCGCGGTTTGTGTCATCCCATCCTAGATAATTCTAACCAAGATTGCCATCTTGATTTCTTTTGTCATCCCGGACCATAATTTACATCTGGAAGAAAACAAGTACGGGACTCAACTTCTTCACCATAATGATATATATTATGTGAGTATCCTGCATGCAAATATTCCCTCGAGCATAGGGGGCACAAAAGTGTGGCAATATGCATATTAGCAAAGGTTCCAGCTGCTATAGCATGCGAGCAGGGTATTTTCTCGATTCCATAGACACCACAATCACACTTAATATGTTCCAAATCAACAACACAGTCACGTTTCCTACCTGCCACAAAGAATCGACATCCATCAATTGGTTTGACAGTCATCGTATCCGCTAACTCCTGACAAATTGCCAATAAGTATTCAACTCCCCGACTATGTTCAATTGTGAAATTCAGAGCATCTTCTCGCCTTTTCTAATATCACCTTCCCAACTTTTCCCTTATAGATTCCAAAAGAAACACTATGGGAAATCTTCTTACTCTCTTGAGAGCGGTGTTAATAGATTTAGCTATGTTGCTCGTTTTTATATTGTACTTTTTCCCATGACAATGAACTCGTGACCATAGTCTCACGTCCGCTTCCTCAAAATATATTGTCAGTGCCGGGTTAGCACTCTGGATCTCCTCCATGTAGCGGCTAGTCGAAGAGTGTATGAGCATAAGCAGCGCCATTAACCAAGTACAATAGATGCTTTCTTTTATATTTTTGGAAAATGTTATGTTGTAGGTGATAATAACATATTCCTCGGGCCAAAGGAAACACCTTATCACACGCGCTTTTAATGGCTGGGTGCCGGTCGGAGACTATCACCAAAGCATGCTGATCAGATACACAACTCCTCTTTTTTGTGAAAACCCATTCCCAAGCAGCATCATCTTCTATATATACGATTCCAAAAGCCAATGGAAATATCTGAAAATAACCATCTTGTGCAGCTGCAACTAACATAACACCTTCATACTTCCCACTTAGGTGAGTCCCATCCACCATGATGACCCTTCTCTGATACTGAAAACCAAAGCAATAGAATCTCCAAATGATATAAATAGATACTTAAATCTATTCTCAGCATCAAGTTCTATACTAGTCTTAGAACCCGAATTTGCTAACGTGATTTACTCCAAATATGAAAGCAGCCTCTCATGCCCTTCTTCTGCTGATCCTCTTACCAATTTTTGAGCATGTAACAATGCTATATATGAAGTGGTATAATCTAGAGTCATGCCAAAAATGTTCCTCATTGCATCTTGGATATGCTTTGGATTTAACCCACCAATGATTCCAACGCGATCTATGAAAAGCTGACCAACATACTTCTAGTAAAATGTTTCTGGTGAGCCTGTCGTTCAGACACAAAACATGTATGAGTCTTCACATACTTTTTTACCCAAAATGTGTTTGTTCTATGTTTCACACTCGCTCTAAGCTTCCATATGCACCCATGAACACGACATTTTGCTACAAGTAGAGTTTTAGTGATCTTGTATATTTTGAAGGAGAATTTATGCTTTACCATTGTCAACCGCAACTCTGAAACCAATGCCGCTTTACTGATAAAATTCTGGTTGACATATATATTGTTGTCAACTATCCCATTCGAACTTCCTCCTTCATTAGCATATATCTTTCGAAATTCTCAAAATATATATCTTCTTCCTCTTCCTCTTCCTCATCCTTAACTCTTTCATATTCACTGTAATCTCCAAACTCATCATCCACTTCAGCAACATACTTCTCATCCTCATCATTTATATCTTGAGGCAAATTATCATCATCTTCCACTTCATTTTTCTTCTTCCCCTTCACCAGCTAGGTTTCCTTCAACGTTGGCATCAATAACATTCTCCATCCTGCCTCGGCTTGATATACAAAGAGGTACAACATGTTTTTTACGTATCTTGATTAAGTTTCGAACTTGTCTATCACTTGTAACATGAATATGAGAAGTATCAGGAGATATATGTTGCATTAGTGTGTCTCGTAACAAGTAAGTTAAATCCACAACCTTTGTGTTATTGTCCAGGTTAAAATCTTCTACAACCATTTCAACAAGTTCATCATGTGTAGAACCATCACTCAAAAAGAACATTCTCGCTCCTTTGACATTATCATCCACAAAATCCCAATAATTATCTTTCACCAACCATTCTCTGTAAACAATAGGTAACTGAAGCATCATATGCAAAAAATCATATTAAAACACATTAGCAAACATAGAACATTATATTAAAAAAAATACGGAGAAGACTTCATAAGAAGTTTTTTACGTTTAGCTAGAAACATTAATAAACATAAAAAATTTGTAACCTCATAATTATCATCATTTTAGTTATGAATTTCACTCAGGAGCCCCATTGACTAATACACATTAATTAACAAGAAAATATTAAAAATTCATTTTGAGTTTTGAGAAAATTAAATTTTAATAAAGATTGATGTAGAAGACTTCGGGAAGAATTCTAAGGAAGTCTTCCCAAGAGAAGACTTCCAGAGAAGTCTTCCATTTAGGTCATTTTTGCAATTGCAAATTTACAAAGGAAGACTTCTCTGGAAGTCTACTCTACAGAAGACATCTTGAGAAGTCTTCCTTTGTAAATATTGGCTTACTTTTGAATTTGAAAAATTATCGAAATTCCCAGAGAAGAATTTTTTAGAAGTCTTCTCGGATAAACATGTTGGTTTTGCAATTGACCGAAGTTTGTTAGAAATTTGACTTCTGTAGGAGACTTCTCTAGAAGTCTTTTAGCGGAAGACTTCTAGGGAAGTCTTCTTTTTCTATAACATGAAGTCTTCTCAGCGTCGCCAGAAGTCTACCTGGATTACTTTTGCAATTGAGAATTAATAGCAAAACATTAAATATTAATGAGAATACTTCTCGGTTCTTCTTGTTTTTTTTGTTGTCAAAGAAAAGTTAGAAGACTTCTAGGGAAGTTTTCTAGTCAAAACATGCAAAAGTTGAATTGCAAAACTAATCTATGCATTGACTAGAAGTCTTCTTCGCGAACAGATCTGAAAAAAAAAATATCGATTTCATACCTTGGACCGTTAGATGACTTGCTTAGGCCTCTCCAAGCACACAGAACATCAATACTCAAGCTACCAATCCGTTGATGACCAAGATACATGAGGTTCGACGTCTCTATGAACATTCCAAAGTTTGGAATAAAAATCTTGGGCTTTTTGGATGAATTTTTAAAGAAAGTGAAAGATATGTGGTTTGAGTGCACAACAAACGAGATAGCAAGAGAAAAAAATCATTTTTTTTGCCATTTAGACCTTCAAATTAGTTGTTCATGGTAGTTAGGAGATTGATGGAAATGACAATATTGTAAATATTTGGTGAAGATGAAGATGATAGAGTAAAAGACTTATTTTTTATAAAAAAAAACAATGACATTTTGTGAATAACTCGAAAATCTAGGGTGAATAAGGCAAATAAAAGTTCCAAAAAAATAATGGGTTAATTTTACATTTAACTTCAAATTTTGAGTTACTTTTGCAAAACACACATATATATAATTGTAGGGACTAAAGTGAATTGTCTAAATAATGACTCATTATATTTAAAAATTTACTATTCAGCACTTTAAAAAATAAAAGGATAAGAAGATGTTTGAATGAAAAACTCTTTAAAAGAATAAAATGATAAAGTGCTCATGGAGATGCATAGGGTCAACTCCAATGGAACACCAAAACACTAGATTTGGTGTAATTTAATCTCTAATGGGACACCAAAAATAATACCATTCTACCAAATTTGGTTAATGGTGTTACATAACACTATTCATCGCATCAAATACTTATTATGCATATTTATTATGTTTCGTTTAATAACATATTTCAGTTACTATTAGTTAGTTTAAATTTATAATAAACATTAATATATTGTATTATTTATATTTTAATTATTTTTACATAATTAAAATATTTTAAATTTTATTTTCAAGTAAGAAATCAGTAACTGACTATTATCATTTACTTTATATATTTTTAAGAATAAAATATCTTTTAATTAATAATATTGCATTATTTAAAATTTGATTTAAAAGTAAATAATTAAAATTTATGTAATATTATTAAATTCAACAAACATTAAAATAACATTTTTTATTTTAAATATAGTTAAACTTGTATTTCTAAATAATAAAAATTTAATTAAAATAAGTATATTATTTTATGTGTTTTCATAATTAATAGTTTTAATTTTGAATCTAATTAATAGTTTATATAAATAAATACTTAAAATATAATATTTTTAAGCCAAAAATATAAATTTAAATAAATTTTATAAATATAAAATTACAAAAATTAACGAACGTAATATCTAAGTGTGGTAAATAATTATTTATCAATTACAAATAGTAAAAATATAAAATTATTAAAATTTAAAACATTAAATAATATATAATATTATTTTTGGTGTAATATTTAGTGTTATGGTTGATAATGACAAAAAGAAGTTTGACACCAAAACACCAAATTTGGTGTCATGGTTGGAAATACCCTTAAATATTTTTGAAAATATCTATTTTAAAAAAAAAAAGTAAACGTGAAGAAATTGTACCAAATGGAAAATAAAAAAGAAATTCCATGATTTACAAAGATTATTTAATTTATTTTTATCATAAATTTAAGATAATTATAAAATGTTCATCCTATAAAGATAAATTTGAAAATTAGTTTAAAAGTTTTAGTAAAATTTAAATTTTCCATATTTTTAATTTAAAAGCTGAATTTAATTTTTGGAACCAAAATCTAATTCCGAACTTCATCCAAAAATATTTGAACTCAAAGCTGATAAATATCAAAAAAATGTATTTATATATTTAGAATTAAATATTTGAATCTAATTGGATATACCAAATATCCGAAGACAATCTAAAAAAGATCAAAAACTACAGAAGATTTTGTTATAAAACATATTTGTTTTTTGCAAACATATTATATGTATTTTTGGTTATTTGAAATTCAATTTTCGTGGTGATTTACTTCTTAGTGAGGATATCTCAGCTTGTGTTGATCTTTATCAGCATCTTCGTCTGGCCTCTAGTCGCCAAGGATCGTATGTGTTTGTGCAATGTTCTTAATAAAACAGTACCTTCGTTTTATTCTTTCTTAACTTATGAGATCTTCCTTACACTTTGATCTCCTTATATAGATAATAGGAGTCCTTATCTTTTCCTAATTACACATAGAACTAGGAACCTTAACTTTATCCTAATCTAATAAGTTATTCTAACTTATCTTAATGAATAACTAGTTTCCTAAGTAATCTTCATTGAAGCTTATCCAACATTCTCCCTTCTAAGCTTCAAACCATCTTCACTTAGATCTTGAACTTGAATCCGCTCCCTCATCTCCTTGAACTTGATCTTTGCTAAGGCTTTAGTTAGCGAATCCGCCATTGCACTCACAAAAACCTAGAGCTCTGATACCAAATCTAGTCGCCAAGGATCGTATGTGTTTGTGCAATGTTCTTAATAAAACAGTACCTTCGTTTTATTCTTTTCTTAACTTATGAGATCTTCCTTACACTTTGATCTCCTTATATAGATAATAGGAGTCCTTATCTTTTCCTATTACACATAGAACTAGGAACCTTAACTTTATCCTAATCTAATAAGTTATTCTACTTATCTTAATGAATAACTAGTTTCCTAAGTAATCTTCATTGAAGCTTATCCAACATTCTCCCTTCTAAGCTTCAAACCATCTTCACTTAGATCTTGAACTTGAATCCGCTCCCTCATCTCCTTGAACTTGATCTTTGCTAAGGCTTTAGTTAGCGAATCCGCCATTGCACTCACAAAAACCTAGAGCTCTGATACCAAATCTAGTCGCCAAGGATCGTATGTGTTTGTGCAATGTTCTTAATAAAACAGTACCTTCGTTTTATTCTTTTCTTAACTTATGAGATCTTCCTTACACTTTGATCTCCTTATATAGATAATAGGAGTCCTTATCTTTTCCTATTACACATAGAACTAGGAACCTTAACTTTATCCTAATCTAATAAGTTATTCTACTTATCTTAATGAATAACTAGTTTCCTAAGTAATCTTCATTGAAGCTTATCCAACATTCTCCCTTCTACGCTTCGAACCATCTTCACTTAGATCTTGAACTTGAATCCGCTCCCTCATCTCCTTGAACTTGATCTTTGCTAAGGCTTTAGTTAGCGAATCCGCCATTGCACTCACAAAAACCTAGAGCTCTGATACCAAATCTAGTCGCCAAGGATCGTATGTGTTTGTGCAATGTTCTTAATAAAACAGTACCTTCGTTTTATTCTTTTCTTAACTTATGAGATCTTCCTTACACTTTGATCTCCTTATATAGATAATAGGAGTCCTTATCTTTTCCTATTACACATAGAACTAGGAACCTTAACTTTATCCTAATCTAATAAGTTATTCTACTTATCTTAATGAATAACTAGTTTCCTAAGTAATCTTCATTGAAGCTTATCCAACATTCTCCCTTCTAAGCTTCAAACCATCTTCACTTAGATCTTGAACTTGAATCCGCTCCCTCATCTCCTTGAACTTGATCTTTGCTAAGGCTTTAGTTAGCGAATCCGCCATTGCACTCACAAAAACCTAGAGCTCTGATACCAAATCTAGTCGCCAAGGATCGTATGTGTTTGTGCAATGTTCTTAATAAAACAGTACCTTCGTTTTATTCTTTTCTTAACTTATGAGATCTTCCTTACACTTTGATCTCCTTATATAGATAATAGGAGTCCTTATCTTTTCCTATTACACATAGAACTAGGAACCTTAACTTTATCCTAATCTAATAAGTTATTCTACTTATCTTAATGAATAACTAGTTTCCTAAGTAATCTTCATTGAAGCTTATCCAACATTCTCCCTTCTAAGCTTCAAACCATCTTCACTTAAATCTTGAACTTGAATCCGCTCCCTCATCTCCTTGAACTTGATCTTTGCTAAGGCTTTAGTTAGCGAATCCGCCATTGCACTCACAAAAACCTAGAGCTCTGATACCAAATCTAGTCGCCAAGGATCGTATGTGTTTGTGCAATGTTCTTAATAAAACAGTACCTTCGTTTTATTCTTTTCTTAACTTATGAGATCTTCCTTACACTTTGATCTCCTTATATAGATAATAGGAGTCCTTATCTTTTCCTATTACACATAGAACTAGTAACCTTAACTTTATCCTAATCTAATAAGTTATTCTACTTATCTTAATGAATAACTAGTTTCCTAAGTAATCTTCATTGAAGCTTATCCAACATGGCCAGCGATCCGTTTGTAGAGCTTGATCCCTGCGTACAAAGGTCGGGAGCATATTCTTTCGTTGTTGGAGCATTCTGTCAACCGTGATCGTATCGCGCTGACGATTGGCGTCTCAAGGAGCTAGAGACGTTACGTCTTGTCATTCTTGCCCAATTGAAAAGCACACATGTATATGTTCAATAAAAGTTATGTTTTTTTTTGATGAACTATTAGATTTATTGATCATCGTACAAAGAATAAATTTACAAAATTACATGAGTTTGAATATAATGTAAAAAACGTCAAGCTACATGAGCTCCAAACCATCAACATAGTAATTGGTGTACATTATGCGGCTACGCATTGTTTTGTCAATCATGCGAGCAAGATGTTCCACTGGTTTTGCAATGCAGTTATGCTTCCTATCAT
The DNA here is from genome assembly GCA_905132885.1 of Moricandia moricandioides. Lineage (NCBI taxonomy): Eukaryota > Viridiplantae > Streptophyta > Magnoliopsida > Brassicales > Brassicaceae > Moricandia > Moricandia moricandioides. The sequence continues at coordinate 27,097 of CAJHQQ010001960.1, forward strand.
TCAGTTCCTTCCAGGTGAAATAGATGGTAACTTGTACGACTATTTTTACCAGGCTAAAAGTAAGTAAGTCAATCATAAGTTCCTGTCTGTAGGCATACGATGGTGATGTCTCGACGCAAAGATTGTTGATTCCAAATATTTTTCAACGAGGATTTTTGAGAGACATTGATTGTTAAAGAATAACTGTCCACAAATAATGTAGTAATGAACTAAAAGAATCTAAAAGTTTTCTTTATTTAATAATCAATGTGAATACGAAACCAGACACTGAATTAAAATAAGAAGTTATATAGCAAACGAAAGGCCTCTAATGAAAACGCAAACTTTCAAACATAATAAAAGCCCAAGACTAATACAAAACAAAACAAAACAAAACATAAAAACGGAAAAAAAAAACAAACACAACTGATAAATTAATCGTGAAAAAGACGGTAGCGACGTGAATGGTGAGGATTTTCTAGCGATAGAGGAGATAAGATGTCCGTTTTGTCTTTCTTTCTTCTGTTCAGACATGATATAACTTAATGACCTGATCAATGCTGGCACGACATATAGGACATCCCATTTTCTTGTTTTCGATCTCTTTCAAGCAAGAAATACAACCAGCGACATGTCCGCATGGCACACATGCTGCTTCCGATGATGCATCCACACAAATCACACACACTCCACATCTTCCACCACCTTCTTTACTCTCATAGTCTGCAGACGGGGATGATGGAAAGAGAACAGGACTCTCTTCTACTTCCACTGTCACGGCTCTCCATAGAGGAACTGATGGCGTAAGCTCATTGGAAATGTTCTTTTCAGTTGTTTTCAGAAACATTGGAGGATTCATTGGCTGTATTAATTTCCAATTTATGAATCAGAGAGACACACAAATAGCAAATATCTTCACTTCTTAAAATATATACCTGTGGAATTCCTTTACATGCCTCACAAAACAAGTTCAGCTGTTTTATGTCTCCTTTGGTTGCTGATCCCAGCTTAAGCCGCATTTCTGAAAGTTGAGATTAAAATAATAAATAAATAATGATTTCAATTCACTGAATAGTTGTAAAATGCTGAAGTAGCAAGTATAAGAAAAATAGCTTTTTTTTTATGGTTACTAAATATTTTTTAAAGCAAGAATAGACAAATACAAAACTATGTACACTTACGCCTATCGACTTGAGCCCAACGCCTAGCGTGAGAAATGTATCCACTTTTTCTCTGCTTCTTGCGCTTTGAGGAGTTATCAACAATCATCACTGAAGCATCAGACTGATCTGATATCGGCTCCTCCAAGTTTGCTTTCCACAAAGGTATCACCATCATTGGTTTTGCATCCTAGACATATACACATCATAACAGTTTCATAATGTATAGTAATATCAAAACTTGGAAACAAATCCTAGTTTCATATAAGAAATTAGGATTAGTTTTAGTACCTGAAGACTAGCATACACAACCAACTCCAACTCCAAAGTCTTTGAAGGATTTTGTGATTTAGTTGGTACGATAACTACCCATCTGCAAAAAACACAAGTCCTTGAATGCCATTTACAAAAAAAAAAAAAAAGAAACACAAGTCCTAAAGCAGATTCATATTCATGTGCAAAAAGAAGAATGATAAGTAACAAAAAATAAAAACAAAATGGATACTCACACTCTTCTTGAAAGAAGCTGAGGAGAAAATATTTCCACTAAGCTGGGGCCATAAAATTCACGCATCCAGCCAGAGAACAAGCAGATTTCACTCTGCATAATCAAAAAGTTTAACACATTGTAAATAGTGAAAACGTTTCATGTAATTTACTCATCTATTGTATAAATTGTTGTGATATAGATGTTACTAGCATACCTCGATTGCACGTACGACATCGCTGTAACCGTTAGCCCTAGCAACATCAAGATGTCTCTGAACATCGTCATTCAAAAGCAATGGATTTCCTGCCAAAAGAAAAAACATCATGCCAATGTAAATTTTTATTTTTGTTCAAAATATTTACTACTTTTTTTTAACAGTAAAAGTAATGGTGTTTTTTTTTGTTCATGCCAATGTAAAAGCAATGGTTTTTCTTTTGGTTATTCAAAAAGAAAACCCCATAATAGACTACTTTTTTTGTTCATGCCAATGTAAATAAAACCCCATAATTTTTTGACCCCATAAATAAACTTAAAAGAACTTTTCTGTCGGAAAAAGATTAAAAAAACTTACCACCGTGAGAAAGAAGTAACTTATCCGTGTTTTTGAGACCTCTGTTTGCAGCATGGTGCAGAGAAGTCACATCATTGCAACCTGACACCAATTTTTTTTTTTAATACAAACTCTTCATAACAAAAGGAGAAAAAATGGGAAAGTATGAAGATTCTTTATATAGTATTAATAATAATTACCGGAACCCAAGTCAAGAAGAGTTTCTGCTATACTTCCTTCTTTATCAGCACACTACATCCAAAAAGCACAGTGAAATTTCAGAAAAACGATATCTTGCAAGTACAAAAAATGAGAAGATGGGAGTAGGAAGAAGAAAAAACCTCGAGTCGTGCACTTTCATGGCGAAGGGATTTGAGACCTTCGACATCGTTGCAACTCATCACGTGTTGAAATAGTACCTCCTTTTGTTGTCCCATTTAAACAAGAATTTGGTTAAATTGAGATGAATAAACTAAGAAGAGAGGGGAAATATATAGAAAATGAAAAGTTGTGCATTTTAGTAATGAAAAATGGGAATATATAGAAGATGGATCTATAAGACATTGATGGAAATGAAAAAGAAAACGACTAGAAAACATTGAGAAATTTCTTCAAGAAAGCTGGGAGTTGACTCAAGACATAGACTTGTGTAATAAACAATTAGACTAAAACATATGATCCCTTATTTTCGAGATTTTCACTCGAATTAAATATAACTGTATATTTGCAATCTATATGTTTAAAACTACATAAAATTTGTTTTAATTTGGTTACCTCTATATGAATAATATCGATAAATGAAAATGTGGTAGTTAAAAAAAGAAAATGATTTTTTTAATTTTATAAATATGTCACCAAAAGAAAATTTATTTTTATCAAAGTAATATTGAAAACTGACAAAACTGTAAATGTTGAACAAGTAATTTAAAATCAGATACGGGAATATATGTAGAAGATCTCTCTTTAGTAAAATATATAGGTAGAAAATATAAAAGGAAAATACAAAGAAAACACCAAAGACTTTCCTCACTAAAACAAATTATTTTAGTTTTTTTCTTACTGATGAAATGTTCAACCAAGTAACGAATATTTGGTTATTCTACTTTCAGGTTTTTTTTCCCACATTTCTACTTCCATGTTATTCAATAAAAATGAAATAGTATTTTTTTTTGAAAAAATAGAGTAGTTACCAAACTAAAACCATAATTATATTGAGTAGGTTTAGTTTGGAGTTATTTGTTTTTTTCGATATTTTCAATTAGGCACCAACCAATCATAACTGAAAATTTACAATCTATATAATCTGAAATTAAAGAAATTTGAGTTTTAATATAGTTGTCTTTCAATAAAGAAGTAGATCACTCCCACGTTTATTTTCTCTCTTTTAGTTTTCTCTCCAAACTCAAAAAAAAAGAGAAGAAAACCCTTCCTCCGGCACGTGGTGGTCACTCCACCGCCGCCTCCGGCCTTCTGTCCTCGCCTTCTCCTGTTTTTCCTTTGCTCTTCTCTCAACTCTCCTGCCCATCGCCGATATGTCGATCCCCTAAAGCTCTTGCTGAATTTTAATGTTTGTGGTTTGGGATCCGGTTCTAGATCTAAAGGAAGGTGGTTTTTCCAGTAGTTAAACGAGGCTACGATAAGTAGGAAGAGGCTGAGTCGGCTTTTTGAGTGGCGGGACCTGGTGAAAAATTTTCAAATCCATTATGTTTCACCAAATCTTGCTCGAGTTTGGTGGCGTGTGTGTGTTGATATCGACTCTCCCGACTTGGATCTGGACTCTGTGAGTCTATGTTAGCGTGGAGAGGTGGTGTCTTTGGAGGTGTCTTCAACCTTTCTCAAGATGAGTTTTTAGGTCTTCAAGACGAGCCATGATTGTTACCTCTCTGGTGGTGTCAGTTTCGGTGCTCCGTTGGCTTGAGAAGATTTTTGGATTGTTCGACAAATGGGTTGTATGTGCTTACAACTCGGACATCCGGTTGTCTTCCTCAGTCTTTGTCTTCTCTAAACTACGGCTTTTGCTTGTGGAGCACCCGTTTCGGATTTGCACACATATCTTGGGTCTTTGGGTTTGGTTCTTATAGTCAGTAACATTGTTAGTCTCCGATTGCTACTTTTATTGTATTAATGATTTACTCTCTAGTTCTTAGAGATGAGATGTGTAGACGGAGTTGCAGCTTCGATTGGTCCTTGTGGTTGTGAGTTCCCTTTCAAGACCGTGCGCTTGAATACTGGCCATCCCAGTGCCGGTTAGGCTGTGGTTTTTCTCGACAGATTTGGTCTTATCATTGTTTTTCAGGTATCCAGTCTTCATGTGCTTTGGCTGCCTCAGCTCAGCTCAACTTTCAGCGTTTTGTTCTCTTTTGGTCTTTCCAATCGAGCTTCATTATACATTGTTGCTTACTTTTTCAAGGAGAATTGGATGCTATATGCTCCTATCTGGATTAATAAGAATTGTGATGTCAAGAGGATGCCTGTCTCCAGAGTTTTGCTTAAGACTCGCCTGTGTAGGCTTTATTGTCTCCGGAGTTTTGCTCGAGACTCATATGTGTAGATTATCAGACTCAAAGCCATTGTTCATGGTTGTACCAATTTTTATTCAAATTGTTCGGTAAGCAATGTGTAATTTACTTATTATTTTGGGATTTTAATAGAAGTATTTAAATGAAAAAATAATAAAAAAATAAAGTAAGTAAAAAAAATTGTTTTATAATGTGTAATATTAATGTTGCATTGAAAAGACCATAGAGAGATTCAACACCACCCACAGATATGATCATTGGGCCATTGGCAGCTTTCAGTCTTTCACGATGACCAGATGGTTTTAGGTCTCGTCAAATATGTTTTAAGTTTGGTTCAAATTCAACAAATGCTGGCAAAATAAAAATGTGATTAGTACATTTGTGGTTGTTTCTGTTTCAGTTTTCCTGTTTAAAGTTAAATGTTTATGTTAAAGTTTGCAAGGCAAAATATATATTAATTCCTTTTATATTCAATTTTGTTAATTTTATATAAATTCATTGTTTATGAATTCTTCATGTATTTTACAAAACAGTTAAACAACTAAAGGTTAGAAAGCTAAGAAAGTCGATGAAAAGTATCATAGCGTCCGAACATTTATAAATGTATTCAGCAAAAAAAAACATTTATAAATGTAATTGTATCGTTCAAACACAAAACATGTATATAATCATATATGTTTCATGATAGAGAATTCATGGAAATGAAAAAGAAAACGACTAAAAATCACGGAGAACTTTCTTCAAGAAAGCAGAGAGTTGACTCAAGACAAAAATGTAAGACTTTTGTAATAAAAAATAAACTAAAACATATGCTTTTTTTTTGAGAAACTAAAACATATGTTCGTTTGGGAGTTATTTGATTTCGATATTTTCACTTGAATAAAATATAACTATGCGTTTGCAAATCTATATGTTTAAAACTACTTATAATTAGTTTTAGTTTAGGAAAATTTCCATTTTACCACAAATTTGATATTATTTTTCAAAATATCTATTTAAATAATTATTTTCATAAATATCTTAAGTTTTTGATTTTAAAAGATCAAATTAACTCTGCTAAAAGTTTAGAAATAATTTATAAAACATTTATTGAAGTTTATAAACTCAACTTCATCCCTAAATATTAATGCATGAATTATCTGTTTACCTCATTTTTATACCACTTTACATGTTTACTTTCAGTAGATGAATATTATCACAACTACCTAACGTATCAAAATTTCATTAAAGAGTCAAAGATATTTCTATCTTAACTTTATAAATATATAAATATAAATAGTTATTTAATTAAATAATAAATACAGAAACAAAATTTATAGTTTTCTAATTATATATTTTTAAATTCATTTTTTTATAATTTTCTTTTCAAATTTTTCTTTCTAAAATTCAAAATTTTCTTGTGTGAAACTATTCTAAAAAAAATATTTGAAATTTGAAATTTTTATTTGTTTATTTTTTAAATCCTAATCTCACTCTTCAAAAATTAACCCCTCAAATCTAAATTTTAAGTCTACATTAATTTATTCTATGGAAATATATGTATACTTACCTCTTTCAAACTAAAAGTAAATTTGGTTAATGTAAACATGAAATATGGTAATAAGAATGTGCTAGTTTAAGAATTTTTTTAGTACCAACCTCTAAACAATAATCATTAATTAAACATTAAATTCAAATATAAGGATATTTTTGAATGAATTTATTTTTAAATTTTTTTATCCAACATATAATATTTCAAGTCAATTTTCTTTAATTTTGATACATGTATATGAATAATATCAATAAATTAAATGTGGTAGTTAAAAAATAAAAGGATTTTTAATTTTATAAATATGTCAACAAATTTTTTTTTATCAAAATAATATTGAAAACTGATAAAACTGTAAATATTAAACAAGTAGGTTAAATCAGAAAGGATATATATATATATATATATATATATATATATAGAAGATTCCTTTTTAAAAAAATATATAGGTAAAAATATAAAAAGATAGTACAAAGAAAACACCAAAGACTTTAATTATTAAACATTCTATCAAGTAACGAATATTGGGTTGGGTCGACAAGCTATTTCCCTACGAAAAGTATTATATAGCATCATATCCTCACCAAACTATGACCTAATGTCAAATCTCCATGATTTGAAAGTTACAAACTTATTTCTCCACGAATTAACAATTTCGAATGTATTTCTCCCCGACCGATAATTTGAAACTTAATTACCACTAGACCATGGTTTTAATTGTTTTATTATTAACTAAATAGTTTAAAGCAACTAAGTCAAACCAAAATTCATTTTAAACAATTTTATTAAAAAATATTGTTTTAGGTTTATATTTTTGTGTTTTCTGAAATTTAAAACAAAAAAATTATATCAAAATTTCATTTTTATAAAGTTTAATAAAATCACAATGAACAAATAAACTTGTTAAATTTTTATTTTGAAATTTGAAAGAAAAAAAAATCAAATTTTGATAAAAATATATGTCAAAAATCTAATTTTGTTGAAAAATTAATTTAGGTAAAAATTCAACAAAACATAGATTTTGACATATACTTTTATCAAATTTTATTTTTTGCTTTCAAATTTCAAAAAATACAAAAATTTAAAAAGCTTATTTGTCCATTGTAATTTTATTAAATTTTGTAAACATAAAATATTGATGTAATTTTTTATTTTAATTTTTTTAAAAACGAAAAAATATTAAAAAAAAATAGGAAATCTTTATGAAGAATACAATGGTAGCAACATAGGTGTTTTAGAAGAAGATAGCGTTGAAACAGAGGAACTCGAAGGAGAAGATCTCGAAAAACAGTCTCAACCAATAAGAAGATCCAGTCGACAAAGCATAAGGCCAATTTACTTACATGACTATGTCTTAGTAGTTGAATTACTCGAGACAGAGAGAATACTTTTGTTGGTCAAAGAGGAGCCATGGGACTGGAATGAAGCAAAAAAAAAACAAAAAGTTCTGGAGGGAGGCATGTGAGGACGAGATCACGTCAATCAAGAAAAACAGAACCTGGACACTCGTTGATCTTCCTAGGGGTTGCAAAGCAATTCAGTTGAAGTGGATTATTAAGACAAAGCGCAATGCAGATGGGAGTATCAAGAAGTAAAAGGCTAGACTCGTAGCTAAAAAGGTTATGTGCAACGTCATGGTATAGATTTTGAAGAAGTATTTGCATATGTGGCAAGATTAGAGACGGTGTGAGTTATCATTGCATTAGTTGCATCTAATGGCTGGGAAATTTATCATCTTGATGTGAAGACTGCGTTTCTTCATGGAGATTTAGACGAAGAGGTTTATGTGTCTAATCCTAATGGTTTCAAAGTGAAAGATAGAGAATACAAAGTATATAAGTTGCATAAAGCACTTTACGACCTTGGACAAGCTCCAAGGTCCTTGAACATCAAGCTGAAATAAATTCTGAAATGCTGAATTTCTCCAAGTCCTGTAAAGCGCCGTCATTATTAAAAAAAGAAACAAGAGGGAGTCTCATTTTGGTTGTTGTCTATGTAGAGACTTGCTGGTCACGAGATCAAATTTGGACGTCATACAAGAGTTTAAATCAGAGATGGAAACTAGATTTGAGATGAGTGATCTTAGACAGCTTACTTACCACCTTGGAATTGAAGTACTTCAATCTAAGGAGGGTATAATCTTAAAGCAAGAGAGGTATGCTACTAAAATACTAGAAGAAGCAAGAAGGAATGAATGCAATGCAGTTCATATTCCAATGGAACCAGGTCTCAAACTATCAAAAGCAGTAGAGGAAGAAGGGATCAACGAGAAGAAATTTAGGAGAAACACTAGGTGTCTTTGATAGTTGGTTCACACAAGACCTGATCTTGCTTATTGTGTTGGTGTACTAATTCGGTATATGCATGAGCCTAAGATATTGCATGGAGCAGCCTTGAAATAGGTACTGAGGTATCCTCAGGGTAACTGCATGCTTTGGTTGTATTTTCGGGCTGACAACAAAGAGGACTCGTAGTCTACAGTGATAGTAGCTACAATGTGGATCCTGATGATGGCAGAAGTACAACAAGCCATATTTTTATTTTAATGAGTGTCCAGTGTCTTGGTGCTCAACGAAGCAAGAGACTGTTGTGTTTTCTTCGTGCGAGGCTGAAGTCATGGCTGTGACAAAGGCAGCAAAAAAAGCAATATGGCTTCAAAATCTTTTTGGGGAGATCACGGTTGAGGAGACAAAGAAGGCAATGGTTCGTATTGAAAACAAATTTGTGATTGCATTAACCAAGAACTCAGTTTTTCATGGTAGAAGCAAACACATACATAAAATGTTTCATTTTATAAGGGAGTGCGTTGAAGATGGCCTCGTGGACGTTGAACATGGAAAGAAGCAGAAGGATGACATATTAACAAAGGCACTTGGGAGGCTTAAGTTCAAAGAGATGAGAGAGTTCATTGGAATTCAAGATGTGAAGAATGGTGATGTCAAGCTTAAGGGGGATAATGTTGACTTAAGCTTGAAGTTAATTTAGGTTATAAGCTATCCTAATGAATTTAAGATTAAGAAAAAGGAATATGTGTTTCTTAATGAATTTAGGAAATCATGATTGATATATAAAGAGATATCATGATGTGGTATAGCTTATGAGATTTGTGAGAAAACTTTAGTTTTGAAACAGTTTGTAAAGCAATAAAAAAAGTGTCCTTGATATTATTCTAAGAGTTCAATTTCAATACTTCATGTATCATAAAATTAGTAAATATAAACAAATCAAATATATTCATTACAAAACAAATCTAAGTTAAATGGTTGTTAACTACAATTACATAATTAAAACTTATACAAAACAATGACAATTACATAATTAAAACTTATACAAAACAATGATCCTTCTCGCCGCTATTTGATACAAAAACAAAAACAAAAGGAAGAGAAACATAATAAATAGAATCAGAGTAAGAGAATTTTTTTTTAAAGGAAAGATTAAGAAAAGAAAAATCTGAATCAAAGTGAATTCTTAAACGAGCTCATCAGGATAACAAAAAATCTTCTGAAATCACTGCTTTCTCTTCTAACACCAAGAAGAGAATGCCTGCCAATAACCTTCATTCCCTCAATGTTCTTGTATCTTAAGGTGTACCCACAGGGACATGCAAATAGCTAATGGGGAGCCATTCGTTAACCTCTTAAACAATAGGATTCTCCTCTACGGCAAATCGGCGGGCTAGAAACGAAATAAATGGGACTAGTCAACGCGAAAACAAGAACCAAAAAGACTAAAGGACATAACTAACCTTCGTCTCTTTCCTTTTCGGCGCACTTCCGCTTCGTTGTCATGCTCAACTTACCATCGGCCTTTTCCTTCCCGTGACGCCTTCGTCTCGTCGACATCTCTCCCGGAATAGATTTTGCCACCATTCTCTCAGTAAAATTATCGTATGTTCTCTGCTTCAATCATCTTTTCAATTTCTCATTTTTGTCATTGGAAAAAGTTGCAGAAAGTAAATCATAAGTAAAATGAGTGATTATCAAATCAAATTAACTTATGTCTCAGATCCACCATACATTTTTATTTTTTATAAACTAACCAAGCAATTAGCTTCTAACTAGTGGAAAAGTGGACGGTTGCGCTTTTTAGAGTAAATTAAACCATTTGACACTATAAACTACCCATATAGCATAAAGTGTTTAAGGTGTAAAAAGAACTCATAAAAGTCATAAACCTGACCCATAGTGTAAATTACTCAAATATTAAAGTAGGCTTCTTCTTCTTTCGTCGTCATGCCGACATCACAAACATTCGGTACAACAATTGTCAAAGTAAACGTTTTGTATATGGCGAAGTCGTGTATATGGAGTGTTATCAACTGGTTTATATACAGACTGGTTTACTGTGTCTTAACAAATTAAATTGAAGCGAATTTTCCCTATAAACTCTGTCGCATGAAGTTAAAATAATTAACCGCTTCACCTCTTCTGTCAATTTATTTAAGAAAATTATGAGTCTTTATTTGACAATTCAAAGCCAAGATACACAAACTATTTTGGATCTCCGTTTAATACACTAACTAATTTGTATTATCTATTAAATAAACAAATTTTTAAAATTTGTAGATTTTACACATTTTTTTAGATGGCGTCAACTACATTTAACGGAAGTGATGACGGCGTTACTGTTTAACTTGCATAAAACAATTCCTTAAAAATACACAAACTAATTTTTATTTACTAATAAATACACTAACTATTTTTGGATTTCCGTTTAATACATAAACTAATTTTTGTTTCTCGTTAAATACATAAACTTTTAAATTTGCATATTTTACATATTTAGACGACGTCAACTATGTTTAACATAAGATGATGTGATTAAACTGTGTAAAGCACACTCGATCTCAGTTAAAACCTCTCAAATCGACTGAACTCTAATTCAAGTTAGTTTCTATTCGCGTTTGGCACCATAATTTATTTCAACATCATTTATTCTCCATTTTTTTTATTATTCTTCACTTTAATTTTCCTTTATATCGTTTCAAAGTGAAGTGATTTCCATATTGTGAAAAAAGATGAAGAAAACTAGGTAGTTTCAAACAGTTTTCTTAGTCTTTTTTCAGGACATGGAAACCGATTTCACTTCGACACAATATAAAGGGAATTAATGTGAATAAAAAGAAAACAAAAAAACAAAATTTGAAGAATAAAAGACGTTGGAACAGATTATGGTGCCAAACTCGAATCAAAATTAACTTGAATTAGGGTTCAGTCGATTTAAGAGGTTTTTACTAAGAGCGAGCATGCTTTTCACAGTTTAACCACATTATCTTCTGTTAAACATAGTTGACGTCCTCTAAATCGATGTGTAAAATATAGAAATTTAACAGAAGATGTGGTTAAACTGTGAAAAACACGATCGCTCTCAGTAAAAACTTCTCAAATATGCAAATTCAAAAGTTTATGTATTTAATAAGAAACAAAAATTAGTTTATGTATTAAACGGGAATCCGAAAATAGTTAGTGTATTTATTAGTAAATAAAAATTATTTTGTGTATTTTTAAGGAATTGTTTTTTTATGCAAGTTAAACACGTGCTTAGTTAAACAGTAACGCCGTCGTCACTTCCGTTAAATGTAGTTGACACCGTCTTAAAAAGTGTGTAAAATCTACAAATTTCAAAAGTTTGTGTATTTAATAGATAATACAAATTAGTTAGGCCACCCGCATCGACGGTTTATAACCGGATCGTGGGCTCGGGTTCATAGGCCCGTTTAATTAAAAGAAAAGATTAAATGGGTTTTACTCCGTGACCCGTCTCTTGCGAGTGAGCCCGTATGATACGGGTTCATGCCACGCGTCAAAGCATGAGTGGCTACGCGATCTCGCGTGTTGAGTGAGAAAAAAGGGGATTCGCGTGTGAAAGCTCATTTTCCCTTTTCTCTTCGAAACCTAGGGTTTGTTCGTCTCTGAGGCGATTCCTTGTGCGACTCGAGAGCCGGACCTTTTCTCGACCAAATCAACGCCGGCCTCACTCGTAGACGATCTCAGGTGAGTCTCCACCACTCCGACGGTTTGATTCTATCGATTTGGTGTCGAGAGCTTTCTAGGTTAAGCCAAATCGATTTGGGGGTTTTGTCTTAGGGTTCGAAATCGAAAAGGGGGTTTCGATTTCGAGGTTAAAATCGACATGCGGGTTTGTTTTAGTGTTCGTTTCTCGTGGATTTCAAATCGATTTGGGGGTTTCGTCTTAGGGTTCGAAATCGAAAAGGGGGTTTCGATTTCTTGGTTAAAATCGACATGCGGGTTCGTTTTAGTGTTCGTTTATCGGGGATTTCAATTCGATTTGGGGGTTTCTAGTTAGGGTTCGAAATCGGTTTTTTGCTTTCGATTTTCAGTTGCATGTGTCCTAATTATTTGTTTTTTTTTCTGATACAGATGGATCCCGCAGCAGAGAGAAGAGACACAAAGAGAAAAAAGGAGAACATCAATATGCTCGCAAACGTGGCTGATTCAGAATACGGGATTCCGACGAGGTGTGCCTGTGGTGGGAGAATAATTCACGAGGTTCGTGGGAAGGACGACTACGACACTCTTCCTGGGAAGCAGTTCTTCACCTGCAAAAACTACGAGGTAATAAACCGGTTTTCTCTTTTAAATTCTAGTGATTTATTTGTCTATTTAAACGACTTTTAAACTAGATTCTGAATTTTTTTTTGATGATGTTACCAAGGCTGATGGGTTTCATTATCGTCAGCCTTGGGTCATTGGTGTGCAGGAGCATATCGAATGCCTCACAAGGCGTGTGGAGGAGGTGGAGGTGGTGATCAATTCGGTGTCAGAGGTGAATAATAAGATACAGAGACTGGAGGTAATCCAACTTTTATTTTAATTTTGCAATTATTACTTTTAATTATATACACTGACTAACACTCTGTGATTGTCATTTCCTTGTACAGGCAGAGGTTGAAGCGCTCACTCGGGAGGTAGATAGCCTCACTGGACAGGTGTATAACTTGTCTGTGCAGGTGGCGGACTTGGAGAAGGTCTGCTTCTACTGAAAACAAAAGGTAACCCTGAACCTCCTTTAGGGTTGAACTAGAACTGAAGTAGGTTGAGTAATGAATGTTGTAGGTTGGTATAGTAGGTTACCGAAGTAGTTGCTTAATGAATGTTTTAAAATGGTTGAGTTACGTAATTAATTAATTCTAATAACTGATTTGATGTTTATTCAATGGTCTCTGTGAAGTAGTAGTTGTGTAGTTAAGTGTAATCAATTTTTGGTTGTTGGAATGTGTTTACTTCTTTGTACCTTCATACCCAAAACTAGTTTAAAAACCTAGGTAATCGACATCTGAAAACACAAACCAATAATAAAAAACTTAAAACAAAAACCAAAATGGAACCTTTACCCCTAAACTCTCCCGGCATTGTGAACCTACTTGCTTCCCCGAGCAGTCATCCAATAGATTTAGGACGTTCTGAGGTTCCTAAACCTCCGGAAAGGCGGAAGTGGACAATCAAAGAAGATTTGGTGTTGATCAGTGCTTGGTTGAACACCAGCAAGGATCCAATCATCAGTAATGAGCAGAAGGCAGCAACATTTTGGAAGCGAATAGAGGAGTATGTCAATAGAAGCCCTCTGCTCGTTGGCTCTGTTCCTAGGGAGTGGAGTCAATGTAAGCAGAGGTGGGGAAGGGTTAATGAGCAGGTGTGCAAGTTTGTGGGATGTCATGAAGCTGCTTTGAAGGAGCAAGCGAGTGGACAGAATGAGAATGATGTCATGAAGGCGGCTCATGACATCTTCTTTAATGACTACAATGTCAAGTTCAGTCTTGAACATTGTTGGAGGGAGCTTCGGTTTGATCAAAAATGGAGATCACACACTTTGACACGAGATGGTGCAAAGGAGAAAAGGAAGGAACCTGCGGAGGCGGTGGGTGGCCAGGAAGATGTCAGGCCTCCCGGTGTCAAGGCTAGCAAAGCAGCAAAACGCAAGAAGCACGTCAATGAAGCTGCGTTTGATCAGATAGAGACCATTTTAGCGGTGAAGAATAACTTATCCAAACAGAAACTCCTTGATAGGTTGCTAGGAAAAAATGCAGAAACACTTTCAGATCAAGAACTCGCTCTTAAAAATAAACTCATTTCTGAAATGCTTTAAGTTGGTGAGTGGCTATTGATAGTGTTTCTATATGGTTACTCTTTTTTGAATCTCTGAAATGCTCTTTCTTTTGCTTTATGTATATTGTTTGATAGTGACTGTATCTGTTTTGCTTTATGCAGGTCACGGGTTGAAGGAGGAGGATGCGTGTGGACGTGGATGGTTGTAGGTCTCGGTTTCTTTATGTATCAAATCAAGTCACGGGTAATGTAGTAGTAGGTGGTTGTAGTAGTAGGTTGTATGTCAGATTGATTCACGGGGGAGTGTAGTGTTTTGTATTTTTCACGGGTGTTTGATAGGATGTGTTTTGTATTCACACTCGTTTGATAGAATGTGTTTGGTAGCCACGGGTGTATGTCCCCGCTTGGCTTTTGTACTCATGGATGCTTCAATGTGTCTCTATATATATGACTATGTGTTTCAGTTATTGGTCATGCATTTTTTCAATACTATCAAACGATTTTTCTTAGTAACATCAAAAAAAAAAACATTTCAGAATCTAATTTCACAACCATTCTTCTTGCTATCAACACAATTTGTCAATCCATAAAGGTAAATTCATAACTTATATTTACTTTCAAATTCAAAATTAATCAAAAATTTAAAATACATACCTTAATGATATATAAACTTCAATCAATAAAAAAAGATGGTTATGGTTTTGAAAGTAGAAATAATTAAAACCTTAATGATATATAAATTTTAATCAATAAAAAAGATGGTTATAAAAATAGAAATAATTAAAACCGTAATGATATATAAACTTTAATCAATAAAAAGGTGGTTATAAAAATAGAAATAATTAAAACCGTAATGATATATAAACTTTAATCAATAAAAAGGTGGTTATAAAAATAGAAATAATTAAAACCTTAATGATATATATACCTTAATGATATATAAATCCTTAATCAATAAAAAAAATGGTTATGAAGATAGAAATAATTAAAACTCCCTACTGCCTTTTGTAGGAAGGAAAAGATCAATATATATCATCAACAATGTCTTCCTCATCAAGTGATGAAACAGATGAAGCTTTTGATGAAATGGTCGACGAAGTGGTTGATAATTTCATAGACACAATAGTTAACGGTCAAACCAACAACCCGAAGAGACGAGCGTATATCGAAAGAGATCGAGAACGAGGACACAATCAACTATGGAAAGACTATTTCATGGAAAATCCTACATACCCACCTGAAATGTTTAGGAGGCGTTTTCGGATGAACAAACCATTGTTCCTTCGGATTGTAGACCGCCTAAGTAGTGAAGTTCCATACTTTCAGCAAAGAAGAGATGCTGCGGGAAGGAACGGGCTTTCTCCCCTTCAAAAGTGTACGGCAGCTATACGTATGCTCGCATATGGTCAGTCGGGAGATACATACGACGAATATCTCCGACTTGGTGACAGTACATCACGTTTATGTTTGGAAAATTTCACTAATGCAATAATACAATTGTTTGGAGATGAGTATCTACGAAGACCTACACCTGAGGATCTTCAACGATTACTCGATGTTGGAGAGGTACGGGGGTTTCCAGGGATGATAGGCAGCATCGATTGTATGCATTGGGAGTGAAAAAACTGCCCAACGGCTTGGAAAGGTCAGTTCACACGTGGTTCAGGAAAGCCGACAATTGTCTTAGAAGCCGTGGCATCACAAGATCTTTGGATATGGCAAGCATTTTTGGATTACCAGGTACTCTCAACGATATCAATGTTCTTGATCGGTCACCGGTTTTCGATGACATCATACAAGGTCGAGCACCAAAAATTAAGTTCAAGGTCAACAACCACACTTACCGTATGGCGTACTATCTTACTGACGGAATTTATCCAAATTGGTCAACATTTATCCAATCCATCCCACTTCCTCAAGGTCCTAAAGCAGAGCTATTTGCAAAAAAGCAAGAATCCACCAGAAAAGATGTCAAACGGGCTTTTGGAGTATTGCAATCGAGGTTTGCAATTGTTAAAAACCCAGCTCTACAATGGAACAAGGAAAAGATAGGAAAGATAATGAGAACTTGTGTCATATTGCACAATATGACAGTAGAGAACGAACGTCACGGATACGCTCAAATTAATACATCTGAGTTTGAGTTAGGAGAGTCAACCAGAAGTTCGAAGGTGAGAAGGAGAGAAAGTATTAATGTCGGTGATATGTTAGGCATGCGCAGAGAAGTTCGAGATTTAGAGAAGCATGATCGTTTGAAAGCTAATTTAATGGAAAATATTTGGCAAAAGTTTGGTGATGAAGATGAATAAGTTTTGTATGTTCTTTAATATATTTTAATTTTTTTCATATATTCTGAATAATTTGAAATTAGAAAAAAAATTAAAAAAATATTATTTTTTTATTCCTATGAACTCCTTGTTCAGGTTCACCAATGCAGAAAACAACAATTACAGGTTCATAACTATTCATGGACCCACAAAAAAATATTAAAAAATCCTTATGAACCCGAAGGGGGTTCACCAATGCTCCTGCTCTTAGTGTATTAAACGGGAATCCAAAATAGTTCGTGTATTTTATTAGCAAATTAAAATTAGTCCGTGTATTTTTAAGGATTTTTCCCAATATTAAAGTAGGCTTCTTCTTCTTTCGTCGTCATGCCGACATCACAAACATTCGGTACAACAATTGTCAAAGTAAACGTTTTGTATATGGCGAAGTCGTGTATATGGAGTGTTATCAACTGGTTTATATACAGACTGGTTTACTGTGTCTTAACAAATTAAATTGAAGCGAATTTTCCCTATAAACTCTGTCGCATGAAGTTAAAATAATTAACCGCTTCACCTCTTCTGTCAATTTATTTAAGAAAATTATGAGTCTTTATTTGACAATTCAAAGCCAAGATTTTGACTAACGAAGCTATAGGGAAACAACTAAACGTCGTAGAGCAGCATAACCATATTGAGTGGGATAGTCCGAAGCTTATTATGCATTATAATTATACAATGTCAAATGACTTCGTAGATTAACAAAGTTGTTGAAGAGATATGTTAATAATTGTTTAGTTTAAAATATAATTACACATTTTTCATTACATAACCCGCGTTATGTTATGTAATATATTTACAGTTGGGTATAAATAAATATGCATTCGATTGTTGCATATACTTAACTTTCATATCTATCTCAAATGTCTGATCCAAAGTTTATATATTTTATAACTTTCCTACGCTTTAGTTATGTAAATACTGATGACATGGAGTTCTATGAGTATATTAGTCGCAGTAAAACAATAGAAACTCTATAAAACTTATTAAAATAATTATAATACATGTCATTCATTATATGATCCAAATTTAAACATACTATTTTATTTAAATTAACTATAAATTTAAATAATAATATACCAAAAAAATATTTAGGGAAATTTAAGTTCTATAACAAGTTTGATATCACTTTCAAATTTATTATTAATGAATGATTATTTTCAAAAATACCATAAATTTCTTATGAAGATAGACTAAACTAATTTTTCTAAATATTTATAAAACATTTAGAAACTCAACCCCACCCCTTTACCATTAAACCCTATAAGATAATCAATAAAGTGTAAACCTTAATATATTTTTAAAAATTGGTATTTAACTTGTTGTTTTCTTAGCAATTTCTCAAAATATTTTTATTTGTTTTCGTAGATAAAACTTACAAATTTTCGTAATGATGATTTAAAATATATATATGACAATTAATAATATTAAATAATAAATTTTGATAGCAAATTATTTATCCTCTACCGTTTTTAATATTGTATTATTAAATAAATCAACTAAGTACATTTACCATATTATAAATTTTTATATTTTTATATATTATATTTTGAAAATTTTAAAAGGTTAAATGATAGTATAATTATTAAAATCTTCACTTTCAAAATTAATAAATTTAAATTTTTATTATAAAATATAAATAATCATAAAACTATACAAATAGCTTAACTTAACACATATCCAAATTAAACACACACACACACACACACACACATATATATATATATATATATATATATATATATATATATATATATATATATATATATATATATATATATATATATATATATTGGGCAAATCTCTTAAATAAACTTTTTAAAGTTTTTGTAACAAAAATAGACCCGAAAAAAAAAAGACCAAAATAGAATTTTTTTTTATTTTGAAAATTTTAATATCTTTTTTAATTCTAAATCTCAACTTCAAAACCACACCCAATAACTATAAACACTAAATCTAGATAATTAACCCAAAAGGTGTAAATGTATATTTACACTGTTTAATAATGTATATTTTGATCATTTTTCTCCTTAACATTTATGTTGGTGACAAAAAAGTTTTAAATCTGTCTTAAGATATTCTTTTTTAATATTGTTTAGATTAAATTATTTATCATATAAATTTTATGTATTGAGTATCCCCTATATATTAATCCTGGAGCATTATAACTTTTAAGTTTAGTCACGTGTCATCACCAAAATGATTCTCAGAATTCTTAGAAAAAAGTTGGTCCATCTAATTATAGATTATACTTTTATTAAATTAACATTCATATTGATTAGTAGTGCATAAAAAGATTTTTTACATTCTTTCCTTAAATAAAAGCTACAAAATCACCTAATATGATTAACATATATGTGACAATTAATGTTTTGAATAATAAAGATATGATAATATATTTTGTATACTTCATCATTTTTTTAATTTATATTATTAAAAAATTAAACAATCACATTAACCATATAATAAAAAATCTAAAAAAAAATTCTTACATGTTATATTATGATTTTTTTAAAAACAACTATAAATTACTAAAACAGTAAAAGCATTACAATCAAAATTTTGTGAAAAATGTTTTTATTTTTTTTGTTATAAAAAGATACAAATGATCATAATATCATATGAATATTAAGTATCATTTAATATAAATTCAGATTAATATATATATATATATACTTTAATATTGTTTAAATTAAACTATATATCATATAAAATACATATATGTTAATTATATACTTAGATGGATCATTACAACATATTTTGGTACACACATGTCATTATAACATATTAATATACGAGCTATATATATTAATCCTGGAATATTAAAATCATTACAAATAAGTTATCAATCTTAGTTAAGTTATTGGTTTCTCAATTATTTAATATTTATATATTATTTTATTATTTTATAATATGTACGAGCTATATATATTAATCATGGAGCTATATATACGAGCTTTTTTGGTAGTCAGATGTCATCACTACAATGATTTTTAAAATCTTAAAAAAATGTTTAGTCTATCTAAATATATATTATACTTTTTATTAAACTAATTATCAGATTAGTCATTCGTCTATAAAATAATATTTCTATTTTTTTCCTTAAATAAAAGGTACAAAATTATCTAATATGATTAACAAATATGTGACAATTAATGATTTTGAATAATAAATATTTGAGAACAATATATGTATCTTCCATCATTTTTGTTCAATTTTATATTCTTGAAAGACATTTAAAACTCACATAAGTATATAACAAAAAAATCTAGATTTTTTTCTAATTTGCTATATTTTGAATTTTTTAATATAAATTACTAAGGCTGTTAAAAATCTACGATGAAATTGTTTTGATCAATTGTTTAACGTTTTTATTATAACAAGATATAAATGATCATAAAATCATGTAAATATGAAGTCTCATTTAATATATATACATTTATTTCAATATCGTTTAAATTAATATATATATATATATATCATATAATACATAAACATGTTAATAAAAATAATATTCATATTAGTAAAAATAATATTTTTATCACAATACATATAAAAATGTTAGTAAAATCATATGAGTATCAAGCCTCAATAAATAAATATTTATACTAAATATATTATATATTTATATTTATATCAATATCATTTGATTTTAATTATATACTATATAAAATAAATAAATGGTTTATTTTTTTTTATCAACAAAAAGTTTTGTAAATAAAAAGAAAGATAGTTTTTATGTATTTTCTTACTTGAATTTAATTGTATACGTAATATCTATTCGCTCCTCAATTATTCAATATATTTATTATTGCATAATATGTAAATTAATACAAAATAAATAATATTATCTACAAATAATTTGTATACATAATTAATCTTCATTATGCGCAAGCATGGATCTCAAATGTTACTTGATCATATCATTTCAAAAATATGATTCTTCATATCGAAGTGAAATGGTGAATTATAACATTCGAATGATATCATTGAAGCCTAACGTAAATTAAATAAGTTTTTAAAAAAATATCAACAAACATCACCCTACTCATCAACATTATATTGACGATCCATAACTATACGTTTGGAGACTTATGACATCATGGTTGAACAATCAAAATTAATATTCAACGATAATTAGTATATTAATTTCACCCCGCGCATGCGCGCGGGTAATCATCTAGTTTCAATTAAATATTGAAATATTTGGTATATTATTTTACACTCACAAGGCGCAGGTGTTGATCTAGTTTATTATTATGAAGCAACAAACATCGAAACATATATACACAAATGTTCCTAAGACTCGAAAAAAACCATTGCTAATCTGTAGTAAATTAGAGGATTAAGAACCCTAAATGCCTCAGGCTTTATGTAAGACTGAGGACAAAAATACAAAACACATACGATGAAAAACAAAGAATCTTGCAGTGTCTACTCTTAAAGAGTAAATGTGAGATCAGACGAGAATATTATCGATGGAGTATCCTTCAAAATCGAACTCGTTATCTACGGATAGAAATCCTTCCTGCATTTGATACAAGAAAGTGTTTGTTATCCATGGCTGTTATGACAACTAGACGACAGTTAATCATGACATGACTTGAATAGAAATGAAACCTGCTCGAGAAGTGCGCTCATGAGATCTTCTTGATCATACTGCTCGTGAAACAGTGTTGTTGCCAGAGGACAAGTCACCGTCTCTGTCTTCACTCCAACAGAACCACCATTCATGTGATTCACACTTCGGCTTTGTGGGTGCCCATGCTCAGCCACTAACTCTGCATCCCGCTTTCTTTTCTGACCGGAAGACGAGGAGTAAGCTTCTGAAGTTGAAAAAGCTGCTGCTGTGTCCTGATGAGAACTGAAGACCATCCCGATGTTCCGCAGATCCCACTCGTCCACTCTGTTGTGCTGTTGCTGCTGGGGAAAGTCGTAGCTCGAGTTATAAAACCCTGCAGTGGTCACGGTAGAAGCAGCTGCTGATGAGCCGCCTTTTGTGTCTGAAAATAACATCCCCGGTGCACTGGCCAACGGGAAGCTGTTGTTGAAGACCGAGTGTGTAGCTGGTAACACTCTGCTGCTTCTGGTCTCCGGGACACTGTTCCTAACTGCCACTGCATCAGTGAGACCGCTTCTCCTTTGTTGCATTGATGGCCCTCGCTGCTCTGCTACAGGCATCAGCATCCCACTGCTCTGAACGTTTTGGCCAGCACGCATACCAGCCATTTGTTGCTGCTGCAAGTGCATGTGACCCGTTGGGACACCGTGAAGCAAACTCATCTGCTTATTACCACCACCACTGTTCATCATCATCTGCTTATGTCCATCTCCAAATCTTGATTTCGAGTTTTTGAAGCTGAAGATGCTTCTCTGATCTACTGACATCCCCGGTTTAATGAGTGAAGAAGGCCGACAAAGGGCAGATGCTTGAAGCTGTGCGAGGCTCTGAGCTGGGAGCTGACCCGCAACACCTAGAGCTTGAAGATCATACTCATTCAACGGACCGAAACTCGGATCTTGACTACTCATAAACGAATGGTTCATGCTTCCCTGGTGCTGAGATACTCCTCCAAGCCGTCTTAGATATATCCTAAACTTCTGCATTTCCAAGGACGACGAAAATGTAAAATACTATTAGAGTCACACATGGTCGGATCTGGGTATAGCCCGTTGAAACATTAGAGGTTTTTTACATACACAGAGGCCCCAAAATGATTAAAAATATTAAAAAAAGATACTAAGCTTCTTAAGAAATGTTTCAAGCTCCCAAAACTTCAAATCCGGCCATGGAGTCACATATCTTATACCTGAAGGTGACTGGCTACGTTTTCTCTCGTTAGACCTGGTACATTCATCATCTCCAAGATCTTCTTAGGAACAGCTTCTGCAATGAATCAAAGATTAGACTAAAGAGTGACACTACAAACATAAATGCATAAGCAACCCAAGTGTTTTCTTTAACTTACTTTCAACGCCGAGATGATTAACAGCAGCCACAAACTGTTGATGCAACTCGACAGACCAAGTCATACGTGATTTCTTCAAACTAGATGTGTCCTCTTTATCATCCTCCACTTCCTCTTCCTTCCGCGAGCTTCCCAAGTTCCCTTCATTATTACCTGAAGACGAGTTGTTAACAGCATCATCATCTTCCCTCAGCTGTTCCTGCCTGTCTCCACCGGTGTCTTCAACACTTCCAGAATGTTCCGAGACGTTCTGCTTCTTCCTCACCACATGCTGCCATATATTCTTGAGTGCCTCGATACGTACCGGTTTGATAAGGTAGTCGACTGCACCGTGAGTCACTCCTTTCAGCACAACGCTCTTTGAATCATCCGCAGACATCACTAAAACAAAACAGATATAAAGATGTCAAAACGTTGAAGACATGTTTTAAGGGGGTTGCTAAAACGTACTGATAACAGGTAAATCCATCTCAAGACCGACGTGTTCGAGGAGCTTGAAGCCGTCCATATCAGGCATGTGAACGTCACTGATGACAATATCGAAACCGTTCTTGTTCTTCCGAAGCAGAGACAATGCGATCTCCGCTCTGTTACACTTGGTTACTGTAATAAACACACAAACATAGTAAATCTTTAGTCAAATATTAAAGACAGTAAAACTTTAGTCAAAGATCAAAGACAAAAATAATAAAATCAAAATAACAAAGATCATAAAATTCAAAATACCAAGAATCAATGAGAAGGATCTCTTGAAGATTAAAAAGCAAATGAAAATCTTTCAAGCAGATCACAATTGATTTGAAATAAAGCACTGAGCTTATGTATATATATTATGAATCTAAAAGTGGTTTGGTGAAAGTTTATAGTCAAATTCAAAGATGTGCCTTCTATATTTTGCTTAGTCAGCCATCGTATTAAAATCCGATTCACAAAAAATAATAATTACGGATAATATTTCGCAAATTGGACCAAGAAAACAATTCAAGAACCACTGAAATTTTCAATTTAAGTTCATCTTCTTTGCTCATTTTTGGATGGTTTCTCTATAATTTGGTTTAGTCAAATCAACGTATTAAAATCCAAAAAAAAATTACCAATAAAATGTCGCAAATTGGACCAAGTATTCAATTCAAGAAGGACCCTCTGAAAAAATTGAGACTAAAAATTAAATAAAAACAGAATTTTTTTGAAAGCTTACCTCTGTAGAGACAAGTCCTAAGCATGCTCTCTAAGATCATGAGACAAGTTGGGTCATCGTCCACGACAAGAACTCGAAGACACTCCGGAAACGGGTCGGAGTTGGACGACCCACCAACTACACCCGAATCGGGTCCTCTTACGAGACCCGGATTTAGCATCTCTCCTCCTTCCAATTGAGCGAAGAAGAGACACACAAAGTTTGAAACAAGAAGCGAATATAATCCCAAGACAAAAAAAAAATGAAATTAATGTTAGTAGTTATGCTGGTGGGAAGGTGAGAGTTGAAGAAGAAAGCATTAGGCTTTGTCTATCAGCTCAGCTTCAAGCTAGAGATTTCTCTCTGTTGTTTTATAACTCGGTCTGATAATAGTTTCAAACTTTAAACATGTAAATATATGGAAATGTTTATATAGTATTATTATATACGTGGGTGCAGAGACCCATTTTTTTCTTTGTCAACCCCCCCTCTTTCTTTTTTCCGGACATAGACGTGTACTTTATCAACTTTGCTTTCATCTCCTTTCTAAATACATCATCTGATGAAAATCATTAACAAATCCAAAACCATGTGAAATCTTGTATTCCAAGATTTTCATCAAAAATGGTTCACGCTGATTATTTACCATTAGTTTGATTATTAGCTCAACGATTACGAATTTTTTATATATTTTCATCTATTATCTTAAAATAGAAGTCACAACTCATTTTATGTGTGATTTTTTTTCTAAAACTTGGATCATCTCCTAAATAATTTCTTTAATACCTTTTTTATTTTCATAATAATATCATAACAATAATGTGGTTGCATTTTAGTTTTTTATTTACCTAAACAACTAATTAAGAGTATCGTTAATGAAATTTTCTCTTGATTTCATTCCTAAATATATATATTTTAAAAAAAAATTACATATGATAAACTTTTGATTTAATTCTAGCTAAAATATAACAATGGTTTTAATTAAAAATATCATTATAAAACGTATATTTTCATCTAGACATCAATAGCACTATATAAATATTATTTATATAAATTTTTAGATCATATGATAAAAAACATATGAGACATTATAAATATAGATCAAATAAGGGAGTAAATATGCAGTAACATCGTTTATAATGCTCTTATATTTTGAACATTCAATACGGATTGATATATTTTTAACCATATTTTATGCTACTCTTATACTATGTAAATTAAATTAACCAGCACATACACAGTGATATATAAACTTAAATAATTTATGCTACTCTTATATTTTATAAAATATTATACTAATAATTTATAGAATAAATATATCAATTATTTCGCAGATATTTGATACTACATTTGGTATATATAAAAATTTCTTCATGTAACTTTGAAATAGATACCATTTTATTTAACTATAAAACTATTTTTTAATAAATGGGTGTATAAATGTAATCAAAGATATAAAAATAATTATTTAAAAATAAATCAATAAAAATTTGATTCATGAAATAAATATGATCAAATGACAAACAATATATGTAACATATCATTGTAATTGGCTTAACATCTTAAATAAAATAATTTTACTAATTTCTTTTTTAAAAATAATATGAATAATCAAATTCAAACATTAAAATTTCAATCATATATAAAATTACATTTTAAAATAAATAGTATATGCGCGGTTGCGCGGATTAAAGTCTAGTGTTATATTATTTAGATTTTTGCATACAAAACCTATAATAATTGAGTAAAAAGTGGGTACATAGACTTTGAATTGCTTTTCCAGTAAAGTCAAGAACTTCGTAATTAAATACTAATATCAATATAAACATCAATATATATATATATATATATATATATATATATATATATATATATTTTAGAATCCAAAAAACTTAGAACTCCCTATTAGAAGTCCTCTTAGTGTGTGGATTCAGCTCATACATGAAAACACAAACTTACTCATATTATGAATTCAACCTTAACAAATTAATATTAATATCATCCTTCTCCAACCTTGTTACTTTGTTGGAGAAAACATCTTTTTACTTTTCCATATTTTCTTGCATCGTGTTAGTATTTTCTACAGTTAATTTTAATATCAAAATTGAGAGAAACTACAGTGAAAACTATATATAGTAATAATGTTGAGAGTTTGATATTTTATTAATTTATAGAGTTATTAATTCATATAAAATTTCCTTTTTAGATTTATATATACTTTAAATGAGTTTTATGTATACATATGAAAATACTAAAATTTACGGTATATGTATTGCTTAATTTTATTGATACAAGTTTTATATTGTTTTATTTGATTATTTGGAGTATACGGTAAATATAAATGCATTTTAAATATAAAATAAAAAGTAACATTAGTATATTTAAGAGAATAAAAAAATAATAAAGATATATTTTACTATGAATGAAAAAGTAAACTATGCAATATACTGATTATATTTATATAAATGTTATGAACACTAATTATTAATTTATGTTTATATTGGGTCCATATATCTACATAAGGCTATTAAAAATTATTATGTTATTATTTTATTTAATTGTGTCAAATTTTATATCAACCTAACTCGAGCTCACTAATATTTATTAATTAATAGTGCTTATTAATTTAATGAGTATTATTTTATAGAACTTTTAATGTACATTAAAAGTTTTTTAAGTTGAATTATCTCAAAGTATAAACATAAATTATATTAATATAGGAGTTTCAAAACTTATGTTTTAACACAGATTTCTCAATCTTTAATTAAATATTAATATAGTTAATGGTAGGTTTATGTTTAAATTCTGAATAATGATGGTGGGATGAATGTAAGACTTACCAAATTCTGCTAAGAAAAAAATAGTTCTATGTCAATTTCATCATAAACTTACGTAAGCCATGCCTTCTATCTTGATAGTCTATGGCCAACATGTATTAAATTAATGGGCAAAATACATTTAATATATGCTTTCTATAAATAACACATACTAATACAACGACGCACATTTAAGTATATGATTAAGGCAGCTCATCTTCTAAGTTCTAACAAAACTACATGTATACACAACCATGTGAATGAGTATAGGGTTTCGCTCGTTAGTTCGTCAACAAACATATTACAATGGGCATAACCACAAAAACTGTTAATCGTGCTGCAAAAAATAAAATTAGTATATATATATATATATATATATATATATATATATTTAACAAAACAAATACAAAATAATGCACATTTCAGCTTGTGTTTACACATTGTCTAATCGTGTTTAAAAAGCTTTATAATATTTCATTTATACATTGTCAAGGTCACATGAATACAACTAGCTACCAAAACGATAAAATCACCTAAAATGCTCAAAAAAGGAAAAATAAATTCTAAACTAAGGATGGAAAATATGTATACTAAGATATTATTCTAACATTTTTTTGTTAACTTATTCCTGTGAAATATCAAACAAAGTTCTATATTGAAATTTATACAACGAGTATCTAATATATAAAAAATGTCTAACTCTAATTAGTATGGAGCATTTTAGGAATGAATCCAAAAGTAAATTTATGCGGGCTTGCCTCTTAAGCCCAAAATAGACAATATCGTACTAGTCAGATAAAATAAAAAGTTGGACATAAGCCTTCACAATCCCAACAATTGGTATAAGAGCAGAATGACGAGAAATCTGCAAGAAAACCAAAATACCCTTTGAAATATGAATGGGAGTTATGTGGCAGAGATCAAGTCAAAAGATCTTGGAA
Source organism: Moricandia moricandioides (assembly GCA_905132885.1). NCBI lineage: Eukaryota > Viridiplantae > Streptophyta > Magnoliopsida > Brassicales > Brassicaceae > Moricandia > Moricandia moricandioides. The sequence goes on from CAJHQQ010001960.1 coordinate 54,622, forward strand.
GTTCAGTTGTAAAACACGAGATGAGTGTAATCCTTAGTTTAAGTAGAAGAGTGTTAGATATAAAAAAAGCCTCACATTGAAAATTTAGACAATGAATGTCTAATATATAAAGAAATCTCTAACTTTAATTAGTACGATAATTTGTTTTTCGGTACATGCTTCTAATTTTTTCCATAACGATCCTAAATATATGAAAAACGTAATCGGCAGAACCATAGAAATAGACTGCACAAAAAAATATACATAAAAACAAACTTAACTCTCACACATATGCATATGTACATTTATCAAATAAAATGCTTAATTAGGCAATTGCTTATCATAATGTTTTTAAAATTATTAGTTTATATAATTAACACGCGGTAGACTTTTATCAAGAAAAAAAAACACTATCGCGGTAGATTCTTTTTTTAATAGAATGTTAAATAATACACTAAATTTGCCTTGTTGAACAGCACCAGACTGTATCAGACACAGATTTGGTTTTAAAAAGCGAATGATTTTAGCGCCACATAACGAGGACCTCAACGCATAGGGACTCCATTGCCATGCAAAGTATGCACTGCGCTCACTTTTTCTCGCTTTTCCTCGCTTCTATGCTTTTTCTCAAGCACTAACATTGCCGCTTTATTGTAACTATACAAACCACTAGGTTTGATTCAAATTTTTACATTTAACGGTTTAATGAAAACCAGTTTAGCAAGTATATTTAGTGTATCAAAAAAAAATATTGTTTTTCACGTATTAGGCGTGTAGAGGAGGATATCCAAAATCCTACCAACCTAGGATACAATCCCACTAACCCTAATTCTTCTCTTATATAATACCCCTACAAACATTAAGTTAAAATCATTACTTTTTCTTCTCTTGAACTTACAGCAATAGCTTATCCTATACAAGGTTTTTCGTTGATTAGTAACTCTCTTAGTTACGACAATAGCTTCTTCTCATTCCTTGTTTATATCGTAGTTTCTTCTCCTTAAGTCAGTATCGTTTTCTTTAATACAAGTTTATGATCATGTCTTGTTTATATCATAGAATCATAGCTTCTTTTCATTCCATGTTTGTCTGTGTTGTTGTTGTGAATTGTGATAATGTCTTGTTTATATCATAACTTCTTCTCCTTAAGTTAGTTTCTTCTTCTTTAATGTAAGTTTATGATCATGTCTTGTTTATAGTCAATACCTTATTCTCATTCCATGTTTTCCTATGTTGTAGATGTGATCATGTCTGACCTTGAAGCTGGATCATATCAAGGAGGAGGATCTCAAGGAAAAGGATTCCAAGGAGAAAGACAACAATATAATTTAATATATTCTGTTTCATAAAAACAAAATATGATTAAAATTATATATAACTATATACTAATAATATCGAATAAGACATATTAAGTTATATAATACAAAACACTATAGTAATAAATATTTTATCAATTTTTCATAATAAGTAAATATAAATATATGTGCGAACGCGCGAGTTAAAATCTAGTTATATTTAAAATATTCATGCAATAAGACATACAAATTATAATCACATTCAAAAGTTTTAAATCTTATTTTGTTCACCCCCTATCAAAATGGACCAGGATGATCTTATGTCAGAGATAATATTTTTCTTTTGTCCATCCCCTTATCAAAACCTTCTTTATTCTAAATGTGTGTGTGTTTGTGCTTAGTAACACTTCTTAACCATGCTAAAAAAATTAGAACTAGTTATTACTTATTATTCTCCCATAATTTCAATTTTGGAGCAGATCATGTTATCTTTCTTTTTAACATAGGTGTTAGAAATGTTCATAAAAACGTAGGTCTTAGGAGAGAATCCTCGTTTAGTTTTTCTAGGATTATCATAGGTACTAGATCTTGACCCGCCCGACTGGGCGGATGTTTTCTTTGACAATAATAATTATCAACTTGTACTTAATTATAAAATATTGAGTTTTATAAAGTATGATCAAAGTTCTTTGCTATCATATGATTGTTATTGTATTTAATGCACTTGGAACACCATGAAAAAAACGAATACTTTAGTATATATGTTTTTTCATTGTATATCTGAAATAACTTGTTAAAATATATTTAGCATTTGCTTTTCATTTATGTATTTCTAAATTAGAAGGCCTATTGAAATTTCTTAAAACCAAACTATGTTTTATATGATTTGTTATTTATAATAGATCAACCATAAAATGCATCATAAATTATTTATTTGGACATTAGATTTATACAAAAAATGTAAATGTTAACTATTTACATAAGTGGGTTATATTTTTTTGTTTTTCATATCTTTGCATATATATATTTGCGTGGGAAAAAAGATTGTGATCTTGTTTTAAATGAACATATATTCTTGGGATCGTGGATTTAATGAGGAGAAAACTCTCAGCGAAACAAATATATACGATCCTTAAAAAAAAGGTAACTTAGTCCAATATAGTAGAATATTCCTCTTTGATAAGTAATTATGTCGACAAATTACGACAAATTATTTCATATGTTATGTTTGTATCCAAACAACTATCTTTTTTAACTTTGTTATTCTTATATCCAAACAAAATCCTAAAGTACTTCTACTTTAATAAGATAGATGTTGATTATATTTTTTTTTACTTATGCATAATATTATATTCAAAACGTATAACTTGATGCAATTTGATGTAATTGTATTATTCATATATTAACTTGTTGTTTTTTTAATTTTATTTTGAAATGAAACAACATACATACGCTCATGCGCGAGTGTTTGATTTAACTTGTGTTCAACGTAAACTGATAAATCGCTGCTTTTATAAAAAAATCCTTTGTATATTTTTTTATGTTTTGTAATTTACATATAGAGTATAATATTATATTATAATATAGATGTTGATAAAAAAATTATTTGTACATAATATTATATTAAAAATGTATAACTTGATGCAATTTGATGTAATTGTATTATTCATATATTAACTTTTTTTTTGTTAATTTATTTTGAAATGAAACAACATACTAATTTTTTTAATTATCAATATATAAATATCGATTTGGTTATATAAACTTTGGAATTGTAATTATTTAATTTAAATTTATTTTAAATGCAGTAGCAGAATCTGTAAATAAAAAAATATAAAAATAAAATACTTAATTTATTGTAAATGTAAAGGCTAAATTTGTAAATAAAAGAAATTATTTTTAATACTGCTATTCATATATCCAAACAATCCTCAATATCCATGTTTCCAAACAAAATCCTAAAGTACTTCTACTTTAATAAGATAGATGTTATTGTCTTATGGAAGCGTACACCAAATCAGAAGTTGAAAAAAAACGATATGGATCCAAAAAATACATGTTTATTTTTTAAAAGTTGAATTGTACTCATTTGAAATTTATCATCCATGACGTTTAATCATCTCCAATGATCTTCCCTTCTCCCACAACAAAATCCAGTAATCTAATAGATTTCAAAAGTTCTCCCAAAACAGAGCCAAAGCATCTTTGTCAAAAAAGAAAGTTTCTGTAAGTAACTAGGTTGAGATCGCGTGTTGCTGAGTGAAATATATATATTACAAAAATATCTTATATTTGTTTTAAAACAAATAAAAAAAACCAAACCAGCCAAAATAAAATATTGAAAATATTTGTAATATATAATATTCTTACTTTCAATTACTAGCAGAAAATATGTAAATATATTTTAATAGTTTATTCAAATTAAAATTAGAAATATATTTAATTTTATTAATTCAGTTTGATGCATATTTTGTAATTCACAAATTATAGTATAGTTTAATTTAAATAATATTAAAATATATATATATATATATATATATATATATATATATATATATATATTTGGAATATCTATTAAATGAGGTTACATACCCATATGTTTTTATAATCATTTTTATATTTTGTAATAAAAATTTTAACTATTGATCAAAAGAATTTAATATGAAATTTTTGAAAACTGAAAAAATAATATATATACGCAAAAATATAATTTTATTATATGGTTAAAAAATTATTTTATAAATATTATATTTAAAAAGAGGATACAAAATTTTTTATTAAATATTTATCAAGAACATTTATTAATTTTCAGATACATTTTAAATTATATTAGGCAATTATGTACTTTTATTTAAGGAAAGAAGTATGTTTTTTTGGTAGATTATTAATTAATTTTATAACTAATTTAATTAAAATATAACATATGTTTAGATTTTAGATCAAATAATGAATGATTAATTATTCTAGTAACTTAAAGTTATTTCTATAATGACTCTAAGAATCATTATAATAATGACATATCATCATAGCACAAATGTTATAATGCTTTTGAAATACTTAATACGTTTTAAATTAAATGTGGATTTAACTTTATCTAACTAAAAAATTCTATTTCATTTATTGTTTCCCCTTCATGTATGTAGAAAATAGATATATTAATGATATAAATTATATTGATTTTAAAATAAAATTCATTTTAGGGTGTTTTTATAAAAGTAACTCAAAATTTGAAGCTAAATACAAAACTAACCCATCATTTTTATGGAACTTTCATTTGCATTATTCATAATAGATGTTCAAGTTATTCACTCTATCATCTTCATCTTCATCACGTATTTACAATTGACAATATTGCCATTATCATCAATACACCAACCACCATGAACAACCAATTTGAAGCTTTTAATGCACAAAAAAATCGATTTGTTTCTCTTCTTTTCTCATTTGTTATTCACACAATCCACATCTCTTTCACTTTCTCTCAAAATTCATCCAAATAATTCAAGTTTTTGATTTTAAACTTTGTAAGGTTCATAGAGATATTAAAACTAATGATTCTTGGTCATTAATAAGTTGGTAGCATTCTTGGTGAAGTTATATGAGTTTAGATAAACTAAATAAGTCATCTCACGGGTTCAAGATATGAAATTTTTTTTTTCAGATTTTTTCGTGAAAAAGACTTCTCTACAAGAAGACTTTTAGAGAAGTTTCCTCGTCAATGCTTAGTTTTGCTGTTGACATTTTCTGGGTTTTTTTAGAAGACTTCCCTTTATTAACAAAAAAAAAAACAGGGAGAACCGATGTGGAAGTCTTCTAGGATAAACATGTTAATTTGAAATTGATCAAAGTTTATCATAAATTTGACTTGTTATAGAAGACTTCCCAAGAAGTATTTGACAAACTTTGACTTTGGATAAACAGGTTACCAAAGAAGTACCCAAGAAGTACTTGACAAACTTTGACTTGTTCAATTTGATATTGTTCAAGTTACTTGACACTTCTAGGGAAGTCTTCTTTACTCTTAATTGAAGTCTTCTCATTGTCACAAGAAGTCTGCTTAGGTTACTTTTGAAATTGATAATTAATACTAAAAAAATTATTATTTACGAGTACTAGAGAAGTCTTCTCAAATTTTATTCCTAGTTTTTGGTTCCGAGAGAAGATTTCTGGAAAAGTCAAATATAGTTAATTGCAAAAGTAATCCTGGAAGACTTCTTGAGACGCTGAGAAGATTTCATGTGAGCGTAAGAAGATTACTCTAGAAGTCTTCTAGAAAAAGTCAAATTTTTGACAAACTTTGGTCAATTGCAAAACTAATATTTTTAGCATAAAAGACTTCTAAAGAAGTCTTCTCGGAGATTTTCTAAAAAAATAAATTCAAAAGTAAGTCAATATTTATAAAGAAAGACTTCTCAAGATGTCTTCTGTATTGTAGACTTCTTAAGACGTCTTCCTTCATAAATTTGCAATTGCAAAAATGACCTAAACGGAAGACTTCCTAAGAAGTATGCTACGTCAATCTTTATTAAACTTCAATTTTCTCAAAACGTAAAATAAATTTTGTTTTTTTTCTTGTTAATTCATGTGTATTAGTCAATATTGGGTCTCTTGAGTGAAATTCATAACTTAATTGGTGATAATTATGAAGTTACAAATATTCATGTTTATTAATGTTCTAGATAAACTAAGAAGACTTACAGAGAAGTATTCCGTGAGAAGACTTACAGGGAAGTCTTCTACGTTCGTTTTTGTAAAATTTGTTAAGTAACTTCAATATATATTTTCTAAATTTCAAAAGTGTCAAGTAACTTCAACAATATCAAGTCATGTGGTTTAATGTGTCTTCTTATATCTTAAGATATACTTTTAATTTTTATGAAATCTAAAATTAAAATTTTCACTTAAAATTTAAGTTTCTCGCTTAAATTTTCGTTTCCCGCTTAAGTTTCCCGCTTCTGAGAAAACTTCTCCAGAGTTATTCTTAGAGAAAACTTAAATTTTTCTAGTGAGACTTATGTATTGCTTGATCTTTGGAGAATTTGACTAAGTTTTGTTGAGAAGTCTTTTCTCTTAGTTTGTAATAAATTTGACTAAATTTAAAAATTATATGTTTTTTTGGGTAGTATGGTTAAAATGTTTTTTGTTATGAAGTTCCAATAATGTCAAACACTTTTGAAAAATAAAATAAAATATTGTAGACATCAACATATTTACTAATTATTTTCATTAACATCTTTTCAAATTTTAAAATAATTCATAATTAAAAGAGTACACATAATAATCATTAAACATACCATAAACAAAAGAATTACAAAATAATCATTAACATCTTCATGGGAGACTTGTGGAAGACTTCTGGAAGACTTGTGGAAGACTTGTGGAAGACTTCCAGAAGTCTTCCAGGAAGTCTTCTAGAAGTCTTCTTGAATTCTTCGAGGAAGTCTTCTAAAATTTAAGCGGAAAGTCTTCTAGGAGTCTTCTGAAGTCTTCTAGGAGTCTTCTGAAGTCTTCGAGGAGTCTTCCGAAGTCTTTCCAAGTCTTTCTAAGTATTCTCTTCTTCTCCTTCATACCAAAAAGAAAAGATAGATTCTTAACCAAAGAATACTATCAAAAATAAAAGAGGAAACAAAAATGTCAAACCTTAAAACTTTTTAATTCCTCTAGAGATTTCACCTACATAAAATGTTGTGTTATCTTCTTCTCCTTCATACCAAAAAGAAAAGGACAGACTTTTAACCATTTAACACTATCACAACACACAAAATAGGAATAAAAAATGTCATACATTTAACCTTGTTACAATAAGTTGAATATATAATTTTTTAGAATCTAACATATAAAACACACCAAAAATTTATAGATCAACCTTTGAAGGAGTGAAATATGAAAACTATGTAATGAAAAATCTACAAAAACAATATAAATTAGTGAGAATACATAAGAGAAAAATGAGAAATGAATATAAAGTTAAGTGTTTTCAAGTCTAAAGAGATTAGAGAGAGGTTGGAGAGTTTAGAGTGAGAAACATTACATTTTTGTTGCATCCATTTGAGAGGAAGAAAGAGAATGTGTTAATTTTCTTTATATATGGAGACAAAAATCCCAATCAGGTTAAATATTTTCGATAAAGAAGACTTCCCGAGAAGTCTTCTAAAAGAACTTCCCAATTATGAAGTCTTCTATAAGTCTTCAAAAACTCTATAATCTAATACATGAGAAGACTTTTGGAAGAATTTTGGAAGACTTTTGGAAGATTTTTTGAAGACTTGTGGAAGACTTCGCATTAGGCGGAAAACATATATCATCTTATTTTGAGAAGACTTCTAGAGAAGTCTTCTCGGAGTCTTCCAGTAGTTAGAAGACTTCTTGAGAAGTCTTCTCGGAGTCTTCCGGGAAGTCTTCCAAGAGTTAGAAGACTTCCCGGGAAGTCTTCTGAAACCCTAAAATCAATTAACTAAGCAAAAAACATTTCCTTAAACATAAAAAGGAAGTCTTCTTAAACCCTAAAATCAATTAACTAAGCAAAAAATATTGCCTTAAACATAAAACAAACTTAGAAAGTGTTTAAAATCATCTTATTAGAGAATCACTAACACATATTCATCAAATTCAAAAAATAAAAAGTTAAAAAGATAAGATTTCAAAATATACCCCTAAAACTACCAACAATATTATAGCATATGTTACTAAAACCTAAAACAATTACTATCATGACTCATTCTACATTAAATTATCTAGGTTGAAAATAATTCAATTTTAGTTGATATAAATTTACATTATTTACAAATGTTCATGGTTACATGATTTCTTTTTTTTCCCCATATATATTTTTTTTAAAGATTTATTGTTTGAGAAGACTTCTAGAGAAGTCTTCCGTAGAAGACTTAGAGAGAAGTCTTGTTAGAGAAGAGTTTTGGAAGACTACTGGAAGACTTCACCATTAGTCGGAAATTTAAATTTCACTGAAATTCAAGCGGGAAAATTGTAGATATTTATGTGAAGCCTTCCATGAAGTCTTCTACTACATTATATATTAGAAAAATTCTCGAGACGTCTTTTGGAAGTCTTCTGAAACCATAAAATCAATTAACTAAGCAAAAAAAACACTTCCTTAAACATAAAAAAAAATAGAAAGTGTTTAAAATCATCTTATTAGAGATCATTAACACATATTCGTCAAACTCAAAAAATAAAAAATTCAAAAGATAAGATTTCAAAATCTACCCCTAAAACTACCTACAATACTATAACATATGTTACTAAAACATAAACCAATGACTATCATCACTCATTCTACATGAAATCATATAGGTTGAACAAAATTCAATTTTAGTTGATATAAATTTACACCATTTACCAATTTTTGTGGTTACATGATTTCTATTTTTCTCCCATATAAATATTTTTTATTAATTATTTTTAAGATTTATTGTTTGAGAAGACTTCTAGAGAAGTCTTCTCAGAGAAGACTACTGGAAGACTACTAGAAGACTTTTGGAAGACTCCTGGAAAACTTCTCGAAGACTTCGCCATTAGGCATGAATTTGAATTTCACTGAAATTCAAGTGAGAAAACTGTAGAGTTTTCTGTGAAATCTTCCATGAAGTCTTCTACTGCATTATATATTAGAAAAAATCTCGAGACGTGTTTTGGAAGTCTTCTGAAACCCTAAAATCAATTAACTAAGCAAAAAAAACACTTCCTTAAACATAAAAAAAATTAGAAAGTGTTTAAAATCATCTTATTAGAGGATCATTAACACATATTCGTCAAATTCAAAAAATAAAAAGTTAAAAAGATAAGATTTCAAAATCTACCCCTAAAACTACCTACAATACTATAACATATGTTATTAAAACCTAAATCAATGATTATCATCACTCATTCTACACGAAATCATATAGGTTGAAAACAATTCAATTTTAGTTGATATAAACTTACATCATTTACAAATGTTTGTGGTTACATGATTTCTATTTTTCTCCCATATAAATATTTTATTAATTATTTTAAGATTTATTGTTTGAGTAGACTTCTAGAGAAGTACTTACATAGAAGTTTTTTCACGCGAAAAAGTTATTATGATAAAATTGAATATATATTTTTGTTATTTGCTCATAAGAAGTTTGTTGTATTTCTAATAGCATTTTGGGTTAATTTTGTATTTGATTGAATTTGGGGTACACGTTTGCATTTTAAATTAAGTTTTGAGTCTTTAGCAATTTCTCATTCATTTTATAACGAAAATGTTATTATACAACTATATTTAATAGAAAAATGAAGGACTGATATATGAATGATTGATAAATAGTTATGATGCAATTATTATTATTTTGGTTATCAAGGTCGTTAAAAACTCAAAGTTAGTGACCACAAAATTAATAGTCGTTGGCAGTGTCCATCTGAAGTGGAGCTTCCCAGTGATGCACGCGTCGATAGTAAGTGGTGGATAAGAGTTTTTCAAACCATGACATTCACGTGTGAAATCCAGCCACGTCTTTAGCCAATTGAAACTATTGGTTGACCCAACTTTTCTGATATTGACGTTTTGCATTATTGATCCCTGATAAGTCTTAATTTGAAGTAATTAATAAACGGTCCTCTTCTTATTTATTTTAGTATAGCAGTATTTAACTATTTTAACGTACCATTAAAGGTCTTCTACCCAATGTGCGCTTCAAACGTCAAAACTTGGTTGTTTACGTTTGAGATGCTATCATGGTCTGTCGAGGCTGTACGTATGTCGGTACGTAGTTATTAAATTCAAAAGAATGACAATTATTGTACGCAACTCTACTAGAAAGGAAACATACCATCTAAAGCATAAACAAACAAAAAGAAGGGCTACAGTGTAATTAAACCCATAAAAAGGACAAAATAATTAGATATATGTCGAACTCAAGATTAGTATAACCAACTGACCTACGAGAGCTTCGTGGTAGCAAATGCTGCTTAACTATACTCTCTTTATTTCAATACGAAGGATGTTTTAGTTTCTTCGTACATATTAATAAAAAGTTTTTAGTAATTAAACTCCTCAACTAAAGATGAATCGTAAAATAAATTCCCAACTAAAAATCCTACGAAATAAACCCTCAGCTTTAGTTCCGTTAACGTATGTTACTCTCCGTCTAAAATTCCGTCACAGGGGGTGACATATGTTAACGGTTTATAAATTGAAGGTTTATAATCCTGAAAACTTAGTTGAAGAGTTTTCTTACGATTCAAAAACAATTGAGGGTTTTTATCACTAAAACAAATTAAATGTTTTAAAAGCTTTATTATCATTTATGAATTGTTTAAAATTGAGTTATAAGCTTTTAAAACTAATTTATAAATGTTAATACATTATTTTATCAATTTATAACCAATTTATAAAAATTTATAAAGTTTTTAATATTTTTACAAATTAAAATAAGGCTTAGTGCCAGTCTGAATATTGTATGGGTTAAAAGCTAAAAAAAATATATGGGCCTATAAATTAATAAAATTCATAGAACAAATATGAATAAAAAATTAAAATGGAGAGAAGTATTTGAACTAAACAACCTCTGCGTTTTTAATGAACATCCAGAACCAATTTTGCCAAAAGATATTCTTAATAAAAATGGTCCATAATTTACTTATTTTTAAGAATAACTGCCACTTTTGTTTAAAGATTCATAAGTACATAAGTAAAATATCAGCCATTTTTCTTAAAAACATCTCTCAGCAAAATTGGTTTTGGATGTTCATTAACTATGTAGAGATGGCCAGTTCGAATATTTCTCTCTACTTTATTTTTTATTCCCGTGTTTTCTATGAATTTTATTAATTTATAGATCCAAGAAATTTTTTTTGCTCCAACCCATACAATATTCGGACCAGTATTGAACCTTATTAATTATTTATAAAAATATTAAAATATTTATGAATCTTTATAAATTGGTTATAAAATTGATAAAATAATGTATAAAGATTTATAAATTAGTTTTAAAGGCATATAAATCAATTCTAAAAAATGCATAAATAATAATAAAGCTTTAAAATATTTAATGTGTTTTGTGATAAAAACCCTCAACTATTGTTTAATCGTAAGAAAACCCCTCAACTAATTTTTCAGGATTATAAACCCTCAACTTATAAACCATTAACATATGTCAACCTCCATAACGGAATTTTTGACGGAGGGTAACATACGTTAACGAAAATAAAGTTGAGGATTTATTTCGTAGGATTTTAGTTGAGGATTTATTTTACAATTCTTCTTTAGTTGGGGGGGGGGGTTAATCACTAAAAATCTATTAATAAAATATATAATAAATGCATAGTTTTTTAAATTATTATTTTCAATAAATTTAGACTAATAAAAATTAAAAAAGTTTATTAAGTTTTTAAATTTTTTTATAATTAGTTATTATTAATTAAAAAAATATACATTAAAAATATAAAAAATATATATTTTTTAAAATAATTTTATTTACTAAATATTAACTTTACGGAACGGAGTATAATATCTAATACAATAAAATAGACTTACCTCTCTTCTCCTTACGCCACGTCATCAAGATGAATGGGGCAATTTGTGACACATCAGCATATCATTTATAAGTTTACCAACGAGAGCCAACGTTGTTTGGGTTTTACTCCCGTTAGTTTTAGGCTCATTTTAAAATTAGTAGTCCATCAGCCCAAAATGAAACAAAGGTAAAGTTTGACCTTCCAAATTTCTCTACATCGTTTTTGTAACCTCAGTCGGTTCAGCTTTTGCCTCACCTTTATTCGCCGGATAGAGTTATTCATTATGTAGGGCAATCAATGTTTCACACCATCGTCTCATCAATCCTGGATTTTCAGCTTCTCTAGGAAGCAGAAGAATTTTGCATCTATAAATATGGGGTCCTTCCAGAAGCTGAAGAGAAAGCCATTATTCTCTAGAAGAGGAGGAGCGTTACTTGAGATCAAAGAGAAGGAAGAATCTTCATCAATGGCCTCAAATATCTCTGATCCTAGAGGAATTTCAAGTTTTTGAATCCATGTTTGTTCTTAATGTTTTCTTGATTTTGTGCGTAGGTTCTCTTTTTTAGATTGGGATTGTAAACAAGTTTTGATTGGGTCTGATTTATGAGTTTACAAGTTTGTGTGTTTGGTTACAGAATTGATTAGTTAGTTTGTCTGATGGATTTAGGCGAAGTAAAACCGAAGAATGTAGTAAGACAAATCCAAATGGCTCTTAGATACATTGGGAATCTCGTCAATGTGTCATATCTTTTCAGGATATTGCGAGGAAGGCAGAGGTTGTTGTTATCATCAACCCTGAAGAAAATGAAAAATCTTGCAAACCACATCTTACCAAAAGAGGAGGTTTCACAGCAACCCTAAGAGCTCGAAGCAAGGTATTAATGGGTTTCAAAAAGTTTTACCGTGTGTGATTTATCTAATCCCTCTCTCTTTCTCTATTATTAAAAGATGTTGCGATTGACAACATCGATACTCTTGATGCTGGTAACAAACTTGCTCCTGTCTGGTGGTTTTTCAAGAGGAGAATCAAACAAAGGCCCAATAATTGACCTGAAACCACTTAATGTTCTCAACAATCTCTCTAATACCATTTATCTGAACTGTTTATTTGTTACTATTTTTCTGAAATCTTTAATGGTTTTTGCAGCTTCTGGAAGCTCTTTTTGTGGAATGTAGGCAGCAGCGAGCATAGAGAGATTATGGTAACAAAAGGTATTACAAACTCAAACAACATCAAAGAAACCAAGTATAACAAAGGCAGTCAATTCATCAGCATTTGCTTACCCACTTTTCCCCTTCTTAACGAGCTTCTACGCTATATCAACAAATGCAGTCACGTAGATCTTTGCAACGAAATCTCAAAGGTATTTTCACTATTAAGCAACAACTCCGAACCACCCCGAACCACCACTCCTTCACTTTCATGCTAAGACGTAACGGTGCGTTGTAATGACAATTAATCAATTTATCTCTCTATTTATTTTTTTATTCAGTCTTTACTGCCTTCTAGATCACTCAGAATGAGTATATATACGGATCGTGTGAGATACCTTCCCGAATCACTTCGTCTTTACGAAACCATGGTTTACCGTATTTCTTGAGAAGTCCTCCGATAATGGCTAACTCCGGTTTCCTTTTATTTAACTTGCTCATTTCTGATTCTCTTTAAGGTGCTGTTTGTTTCACCATCTATCATCTCCATCCAGCTAATCCATCTAGATGATTCATCTAGATGGTCCATCCATATTTTTGAGATTGTTTGTTTATCCATCCAGATGGATCATCTAGATGGACTCATGTTTGTTTCTCTGTTTTTCTTCTCCATCTAGATGAGTTTGGTAAAGAAATTACTAAAATACCCTTGTTTTGATTTAGTCATATGTATGATATTAATTTAAAATATATTAACTTTTATAATTTTGATGCGAAAATGCGTTTTTGCGGATTTGGCGGAAAAAACGGGGTTTTGCGGTTTTGGCGAGAAAACGTATTTTTGCACTTTTGGTGGAAAAATATGTTTTTGCGGTTATAGCGGAGAAACATGTTTTTGCGATTTTAGCGGAAAAATGCGTATTGGCGGGAAAACGCGTTTTTGCGGAAAAACGTATTTTTACGGTTTTGGCGGAAAAACACGTTTTTCTGGTTTTAGCAAAAAACGCGTTTTGGTGGAAAATGCGTTTTTTTGCGGGAAAACGCGTTTTCTCGAAAACGCGTTTTTGCGGTTTTTGCGAGAAAATGCGTTTGGCGGGAAAACGCATTTTGGCGGGAAAACGCATTTTGGCGGGAAAACACGTTTTTGCGGTTTTAGCCAAAAAACGGTTTTTGCGGAAATATGTATTTTTGCAGTTTTGGCGGAAAAACACGTTTTTGCGGTTTTTGCGAAAAAATGTGTTTTGCGGTTTTTTACGGGAAAACGCGTTTTTGCGGTTTTAGCAAAAAAACGCGTTTTGGTAGAAAACGTGTTTTTGCAGTTTTTGTGGGAAAACGCGTTTTACGGTTTTTATGGAAAAATGCGTTTTTGCAATTTTGGCGAAAAACGTGTTTTACGGTTTTGGTGGAAAAATATGGTTTTGTCATTCGAGGAAATGTGGTTTTGTCATGTAAGTTACAAAATAATAGTATGTTTAGGCTTGTAATTTATGAATTATATAAAAGGGTATAATAGACATTATATAATTTTGGAAGAACCATCTCCATCCAGATGGTTCAAATTGATCCATCCAGATGGAATTCAAAATTAAGCCTAAAATGTCAAAGTTATCCGGATGATCCATCTAGATGAGTTATATTTTTAGTGTCTAAACAAACGAAACTCTCATCTCCATCCAGATGAGTCATCTGGATGATGAAACAAATAGGCCCTTATTGATCGCAAACCATTCTCATTCAGGACCATACATCGACTGAACACCTTTCAACAACTTCTCAAAGAAGGAGCCATGTATGAGCTCAGTGGCTTCGATCTTACAAGGATTAATCAAAACTTCAGACTCTCAAACTCACCAGTTTCTATCAGATTAACCGATAAATTTTTTTTTTTAGAATCAAAAACCATCAACCCTATTCTTACCGAGGTGTTAAGGTTCCGCACCTATGAGCAGATGATGTTACTAGGATTGTTAGGTAATCCATGCTCAACCTAAGTTCACTCTAACTTTAAACTGCAAAGAAGAAAAACCGTAAACCTAGCACAGCTAACCAAATGTCAACTTTGTATATTATGCAGGTACGGTGTGCAGCTATCAGTCTCAGAGTCTACCGTGTTTGTCGCATTCGATGGTGACATGACAAAGCTGACTAAACTTCCATGCTGCAGAGCCCCCACAAATTATAGTTGTCACAAAGAAACAGATGTGATACAACTTTTATAACTGAAAACTTGCTCACCAACTCCTGTTTGTTAAAGCTGAATCAAAACCTAGGGTACAACAACATGCTTACTCAATCGACCATTGCTTACATAAAAAAAGATCTGACAAAGACGAGAGGACCAAAAGACCACTGATTTACATTGGTAGGATGCCAAATGTAGGATATTTTATTGACTACGCTAAGTTTTAATTATATTGAAACCGCTGTTTCATAAACATTGTGGCAGCCACACAACTCTAGAGTCTACGAATATAGTTCAGTTTCTTAAACAGAGCCCAACGATAAAGTTCATGTTGCTGGAGATTTCTGCAAAACAAAGGAATGATTATAAACATAAGCATACATGTAAAAGCTACCAAATCTTGCAAGCATTTTTTTACATGCGATGAAATAAAAAATAACAATATGGCCTTGGTTGTTTGGTGTTTTTTTGCTTTGGGTTTTTAGTTTCATCTATATAATTATTTTCTCAAATTTGAGCTCCGGTGCGGAGAACAAGCTCTTCGCAGTGGACGAGGCGTCTTCTTATGAGGCACCTCACTCTCTTCATATATGAAAGGTGCAACCGCAAGTATGGTTGAAATGGACAAGGTAGTGATCACACTTTGCTTCACTTACTACTTTGATATGTCATCTCACTTCTTTTTTCACATCTTCAGCAAATGTCACCCACAAAACAAAATTACATTATCAACGAATTCCAAAAGCATTTTGAAAAACTGGATATAACAGTAACAAAAAAAATTCTATTCATTTTTAAAATCAAAATACTCAAAAATTTTGGTATAGTTGCAAATATTGATTGTGTCAAGTTTCTTTTTATTGCATATATTTAACTTTCACATATTTTTAAAATAAGTTCAAAAACTGATAAAAAAAGTAAAATAAAATGTAAATATCTTTTATTTGTGCAATATTTTTCATGAAAAACACAAAATAGTTTTGAAATTATTAAATATATATATATATATACGCGCCGGCCAACCACTAATAATACAATAAAATACATATACTACAGAATCATTAACACTACAATAAACACCAATAACATAGAACTTTAAAATACAATGATATGAACGAGAAAGTTCTCTAATACTTCTTCAAATACGTATCAATTACATAACAAAAAGCCTCCACAGTAACATAACAAATGTAGTATCGCTGTCTGTACAAACTCTCATGTCACCTTCGAAAGTATCTGAACAATTAAGTAACATCACTCTTTATTTAATTAGTTCAGATTTTAGAAATGACAATAATAAGTTATCATCTCCAAGCCGAACCACCACTATGAGATACGAAGTGTCTAAAGTCCGGTAACATAACCTTCAACCGCCTCAGCCATTCTTCAGCTTCTCGTAGCAAAGCCACGACTCTCTGCTTCTCTTCCACGTCGCTTTCTGGACTCCACACCGACATCTTAAACTTGTAAGATGCCAGACCGAAAGTGGGCAACGTAAGCTTCGATGGTTCAACCGATTTGCTTGAGCTTTGACCGTTCTCATTGCTTGTTGTACCTTTACCATATTCGATATAATAGTTGTTTTATAATGATCATGTTTATAGAAGAAAATACGTTTTTATATGTGTATGCAAAGATGGCTTACCTCGGGAGGGTGTTGATAAGGAGTGGAACGTTAAGAAGCAGGCGTCGAGGTTTTGTAACGTTTGACCTAGTGGTATTCGGTATATCGGGTACCTTCACGAAAGTGAGACAAGAATAAAAATTAAGATTTGGAAAATGAAAATGTGTAGAAATGAGGGGTCGGATACAGTACCAAGCAACAGAGACCCAACTTGAAGGCGTTAAATCACAGCTCCTGTATGTTCTGAGTGCTGGAAATTGTGATGATAGGTTTGAGATCTGCAATTTAAAGGTTTAAGAATGATTATGAGACAGAACATAACGTTTGTACAATGCTAAATTCAAGGCCGAGCTACTTGTGTTCCATGTTATAAGCAGAGATAATGAAAACTAGCCTTGTCGGTCAATGGTTCGCGGCCAAAAGGCATGGCAGCCTCAAGATACTGAAAGACGAGGTCACCAGGAGAGTCTTCACTCTCATCACTGGAAGAGCCAATGCATGGTTTCTCCTCCAATGAGACTCTGTACAAGTTCTGACTAATGTCTCTGCAGTCATTGCTGCCATCGCTACTCATGTCTCTAGGCGAATCACCATCACTTTCTTCCCCAGCCCTTCTGTTAACACAACAGTTGATGTAACTGCTCAATTGCAAAGAAGCAGATCCCTTTATGGAAAGATGATAAGAACTGACCTCCTAGTTGCAGAGGCTCTTCTTGATGGGTCCTCAAAAAGCTGAATACCAGAGAGATATGGAACATAATACTGAACAACAGAATCGATCCCATTCAAGAGAAGAGGAACCCCAACACCATAAGCACTCCACTCCTCGAATGAATCCCACAAATCATTCAGCAAGAAGTAACGACAGTACTCTGGTCCACGAGTTCTCCAACCCTTGGTGCTTGTCTGAATCAATCAAACCAAAGCAAACCAACATCTCATCAAATGTTCTTAAACAAAGCATCACACTTTGATTATAAAGAAACGATCTTTAATCAAAATACTAACACAAACCCAAGTCGTATTACCATAGGCAAGTATTGGGTTTGAACAACGGGAGTGGTGCAATCGAGAAACCGCTCCAAATTAGACCCGACCCGACCCGGGACAAAACAATCGGATGTGGAGCACTCATCAGGAGCGGATAAAGGTCGCTTCTCTTCCTCCTTAGTCTGTATCTCCTTGGCCTTCTTCTCTTCTTCGAGTCTCTTCTTCTCGCGCTCCTGTTGCAGTTTCCTGATCGGAGGAGGGTTGTAGAACCGATTCTCGCCGCGGATCCTGCGGGTTGTCGACATTCTTCAGGCCGGCGATGAGAAAAGAGAAAGTAGTTGCGGCGATCGTACGCGGAGTCTTGTTGTCTTCTTCTCTATCAAGCAGTTTGGGTTAGGGTTTTAAGATTTTTGTTTTAGTTGATTAAGTATCGTTATTGAATTTAAGATCTCTCAGAATTAAGCAAGACATTTCTTGATTTTGTTAGTTGCTAGAATTATTGTAATTAAATATATAATTTATCGTTCACAGAAAAAGAAAAGATAATATAGGAAAATTATAGTTTCAATTAGCATTTCTTTTAAATATCATTTTAAAATTTTCGTCACCAAAATAATTTACAAGAAAAAATGATCGAAATATTTTTTTTTAATTTTTTTAGACTTTTAAATTTCATCTTCAAAATTCATCAAATATTTTAACCCCTAAATTTAGATTAACTAATTCTAAAGATATAAATATATATTTACACGTTTTAATAAAACATATTTTAATTAAATTTATTTTTTGTGAGAATTTTTTTTTAACCCTATTCTAATGTAACAGAATATAATACAATTTTCGTGTAATTACATAAATTAATCGAATTTGGAAAGATTAAATAAGATATGAAGGAGTTATGTAATGGGATCTTCATCTTAAAACAAAAAAAAAATGCATCTTTGTTTATATGAATAAAGAAGAAATTTTATTTCTACCATAAAAATTTAATATTATTTTTTAAATTACTATTAATGAATAATAATTTTTTTTAATATCATAAATTTATGATGAAAATAGATTAAACTAATTTTTTAAAATATTTATAAAACATTTAGAAATTCAACCTCACTCTTTTAACACTAAACCCTAAATTATAATAAAAATATAAATCCATTGTTAATATATTTTTAATTAAGTGTATTTAAAAAAAAAAAAAATAACACTTGTGGTATTCTTAAAAATTTATCTTGAAATTAATCCAAATATACACATTTCAGATCGTGATTTTCACAACTAGATTAGAGTCATTAGACCCAAGTGCAATTGCCGAAACATGTGCATAACTAAGTTTGAAAAGGGCAATGCTAAAGTCTTAATACCTTTTTTAAATGAATTAAGAGCAATCAACGATGTTTTCAGAATTGAAACGGAAATTGACTGATTTTCTCGTTCCATCTCCCAAACATAGAATGAAATGCTTAATTATTTTAACAACAGCCACTATAAAAAAACTTGTCATATAATTTATTAAAAATAATGACATGTATCCTATCTAATTATAACATAATTAAATTAATTATAACAAAATATTCAATTATAAAAAAATTATATAAAAACAATAAGTATATGATAATTACTATAAATAAAAATATAAGTAAAATAATTTAAATCTTAATCATATTTATTATAAACTTGTACACTAAATAAGTTAATAAAAATAGATTAATATTAATTTATTTTATCAATATTTTATATATTTTCAATATTTCTAATACAAAAATCATAAAATTGCAAAAAGATATTTCATCTTTATACTTATATTTTCATGATTAAATTATTCTAAATACTCTTTATGTTTTTGATTTTTTAAAAATTAATATATACATGATACTATAATTAAGACAAAAAATAGAAGAATATAAATTATGATATGTAAATAAAAATTACTCATTTATTGTATTTATAATTTTAAAATATGCAAATAAACTTTGTCAAAATAATATGTCTTTTTTTTCAAAAGGTATTTATTTTTCCAAAAACAATATTTCAAAAATAATAATAATGTTATTAGAAAATAGTGTCATTAAAATATTCTTTATAAATAATATATTATTACTTTAAAGTTTTTATTATACGATGTTAAGATTATTGTAACATGATTGATTTGTTATAAATATTTATATTTTGACAAAATTTATAGATATTTAAATAGTTTTTATATCATATTAAAGATAAAAATAGTATAAAATTATTTATACTTTTTTGTGGATAGGTAAATAAACAAAGTTATATTCAAGTTTACTACCCACGGCAAGTCTAATCAAATTTCTAAATTAGTGAATATATTTAAACTTTAATAAATGTTTTTATAAGTTAAGTCTTTTAAACTAAAACCAACAAAAGTAAAATAGATTATACTTTATTTTTAAAAAGAAATAAAATAATATAAGATATTTTTATTAAATTAAACCATTTTAAATAAAATTTATTAGAAATTAAATTAAAAAAAAATTATATTCACAATGGAATTCTTTTTGTATTTTTTTTAACATTTAGTATATTTTGATGAGATTTAGTAACATGATATCTAAATCCGCCTTTAAATTCTATGAAACATATTTTGTATACACCAAATAATATATTAAAACTTATATAAATGTCAAATTTCAAAAATCTAATTAATGTGTATATATATACTAAATATTTTTATTTTAGAAGAAATCTTGAAATAGTAAAAACTATAAAATAAAACATTTTTTAAATTAATAACTCTATAAATTAATCAAATACCATAGTCTCAACATTATTAATTTATAGAATTTTTACTGTAACATGATTATTGCAATCATAGGTATTGTGTGTATATTGGTGAAAACAATTAAAATGAAAATATTGTCGGGTATAGTCTTAGGTATTGTGGCAAGCACGGTCATGCCTGCCACAATACTTAAGACCACATCGTTGAGGACAATGACAAATGTAAAAATAACTTTTATGCGGAACAAAACTAAAAAACTTTATTAATACATATACAAATTTAAACTTTTAACAGGGGCATCATCAAATTTTGTTTACAAAATAACACTGACTAAATAAATTCATGGTGGGCAACTGTCCCACCCACTCACTAAGTAGGTTCACCTCTCGTAGAGACAAAAGAGCAACCAAAAAACAAATGGTGATTACATTTCACTATATCTGAAACAGAGCACACAATTTTTAGGCACATTCAGTTCATAAGAGATCAAATGATTGTGAGTAGGTAAATCGATTCAGTTTGTTAGCCAAGTTATGAAAGTACATCTAGGAATTTCCTCCTTGAACCATATTGCTTTGTGCCAGCTGACCTCCGGAGATCGTTCCCTGAGGAACTCCCATGTAATTGATGCGTCCCTAGGATGCTCTCTGGTTGATGGGAATGGATAGATCCTTGCAAGAACGAATCAGTGACTCAAGTTCTTCAAGGTTTGTGGATTGAATGGTGACACATGAGGGATGAAAGATCTCTTGATACTCCTAGATGAACAAATCGGATATGACACACCAATTTAGACACCCTTAGGTCTCTGGATACTACACACCAGAACTCGACACACTTTCTAGAGAGAGAGCCGTCAAGGAGAAAGATAACTTGTTGATTAAAAGATGGATGAGTACAATAGGGTTTAGAGACCCATTTAAATAAGGAGAAACCAGAGAACATGCTCTCTAGGGTTTCGGAAATAAGCAAAAAGGAAACTATAGTTTAAGTTTAACATAAGCTTTAAAATGAAATAAAATGTAAACTTCTTTAGCCTTGGACCGAGATAGGGCCTAAGTGATGTGAAGAAAAGTTGTGGCCTCGTTAAAAACCTTCCTCCGGAAAACCTCGTGGGACAAAACCAAAAGCAAGGAAAAGAGCACGCACCCCATGTCTTGCCTAGACACTAACTCAGCTTGATGTAGAGATGGCTTGAATGGTGATCAAGACATCTCGGATCAGACCTTGTCCAAGACTTTCTTGTTGTGGATGTGAAGTGAGTAATCCAACAACATTCTCTTTAAACTTCTTGACTCTGGAACGAGTCATGGGACCTTCAGGAATGGCTAGAGCATCATCACCAGGCTGCTGGTGCAATGTGGCTTCATGTGGCTCATCTAGACTCTCCTTGTTCTCTTTAGTGATCCGGTCCATGATCACATCAGTAATCTTCAAAGAGAAAGAACCGATGAAACCACATGATCTTCCTCTCCATAAGAACTCGTCATTACCACCCGACTACCCGAGGGAGAAGGAGGATCAATTGTAGAGAGGACTACATGAAGCGTTACAACATCTTGTGATCTCACAGGAAATAAATTCTAGTGGCCATTAGTAAATAAAGAATCATTCTCTATTTAGCTACTTCCACAACATAATATTTCTTATCCACAATTGTCAATATGTGTGTGTTCTTCGTTATCACGCGGTTTGAAAGCCATTTAGCATGATTAGTGTAATGACAGTTATTGTGCATTTCAATCAGTAAGTTACCACCCACCTAATCATTTAAACAACAACACTTACCTTGATTTGGCTGCATGAGAAATAGGAAAGAGGCCACAATACCACCAGGATGAAAATGAATTTGGGCTTGCCATTTATCCAGCTAAAGCATTTGGGGGTGGTGGAGCCTGAGGAAGTTTGGGATTTCTTGTACATCAAGCAAATCACCAAAGCGAAGATTAAAGAGAAAAATATCA
>CAJHQQ010001961.1:0-77046 GCA_905132885.1 Moricandia moricandioides
GAAGTGGGTACCTCCATCGCTTATTACGATTTGCGGAACTCCAAATCTGGGAGAGATAATACTCTTAAAGAGATTAACGACTATGGCAGTGTGAGAACCAAAATTTGCACTGTTGATTTCCGTTGAATTAGGAACGCAGGGTAAACCCTATTTTCCCAGAGGTCCTGGATATCTGCTAAACCACACGCCAATCAATCAGAATACGAAGTAATAAGAAAAACAAAGTAAGAATCAAAAAGAGAGAAAATAGATGTCTTATTCTGAATTTGCGTATGAGCGTTTACAACAGGATAGGAGCCTAGGCTATGAGAGCTGTCGGGGAGATCCCTAGTTCTAATAACCTAACACTGCAAAACCCTAGTTGAGTCGCAGCTCGAATAACAAAAACGAAAAGTTGCCTTAATGCTCTAAGTGATAAGCTATGTTTGCTCTGAACAGATATTTTCGTGTGTCCTCTGCATCATCACTCTTGAAGTCCTTATATACTCCTCTAGAGGTGGTTTTCTCTTTCCCCTTCTGCCCTTGGTCGAATTTATTGCTTCGCGGAAATATTCCTTTTTTCCTCGATCTTCATGATTATCTTCGGAAACATAACATTATCCTTTGTTCTTGACATTTATCCCTTCAAAATTAACATTTATCCTTTCCTGCAAAATAAAAGAATAACCGTCACAAAGTTTGGGCTTTATTTTGGATAAAATCGCCAGTGGCCCTATAGTCGAGCTTTAGACCTCATCGGGCCGTTTTTTGACTTAGGCGTTTCTACGATTTTATCGAAATAACATTGCTATGATGACGTCGTCCAACAGCTAGGATCTTTTGTATGAGACGTGTGACTCTAGGTTTTTATTTAACCGTTATCATCTCATACGATTGACTCGATCCTTTTTCGAGAAAACGAGTTCTTTCGGTAAAGTTCATATGTCAATCCTGATCGAGACGAAAAAAAAATAAGTTCGATCAAGTATCGAAAGAGGGAGTTTAACGAGGAAAAGTTGAAACTGGATTGATTTGATCCGAATGGCCGAACGAGCGAGTCGGATTGCTCGTGCCATCTAACTCACCCGTTCGGCGAGTTGGTCGTGTTGTCCTTACCAACTTGCCCGTTCAGCGGGTTGGACAAGGCCAACTCGCCGTACGGGTGAGTTGGTCGTGTCATGCCATCCAACTACCCCGTATGGCAATTTGGACAGTCTAACTTGCCGTACGGGCGAGTTGGTTGGGCCGTTCCGTCCAACTCGCCATACGGGCGAGTTGGTCGATCTGTGCTGACCAACTCACCCGTATGGCGAGTTGGCCTTGTCCAGCTTACCATAAGGGTGATTTGGTCGATCCATGCCATACGGGCGAGTTGGTCGATCCATGCTGACCAACTCGTTCGCATGACGAGTTGGCCTTGTCCAACTCGCTATACAGGCGAGTTTGTCAATCCATGTTGACCAAGTCGTCCGTATGGCGAGCTGGTCTTGTCCAACTCGCCATACGGGCGAGCTGGTCTTGTCCAACTCGCCATACATGCGAGTTGGTCAATCTGTGCTGACCAACTAGCTCGTATGGCGAGTTGGCCTTGTCCAATTTGCCATACGGGCGAGTTAGTCGATCTGTGCCGTCCAACTCACCATACGGGCGAGTTGGTCGATCAGAGCCGTCCAACTCGCCATACGGGCGAGTTGGTCGGTCCGTGCCATTCAATTCTCCCATGTTCTGTTCTTTCGAGTTTTGGCCCGGAGACTTTCGTTAAGTCGATTTCAAGACTGCATTCGTATAGAAACACGATTTTTAGATGCTGATTTCGAGAATACCGTTTTTGACCCCAACAAACGCATTCTCCTGGTAGATTTCCGATGTTTATTCCGTCGTAACCGATTTTGCCCCCAACAATTACCCCCCCCCCCCCCCAGCTTGTTAGAATCGCAAGGTTCTAGCGAGCGGTTTTGGCAGGTTTGGTAAGTTAGGCGAAATCAATGTTTGAAAAGGTCCGTTGAAAGTGGTCTACTTATTCCTCTAAGAGCAGAATGTAGTAAGATTGGGGCTGCACTTTGTGAAGGCTGCCTACGTACCCTTGTAATAGGGATCAAGCCTTTCGTAGTTCGTTCCGGAGTTAAGGGTCTTACTTCATGTTTTCCAGTGAGACCCTTATGGCTTAGCTGTGTGTCGTGTAGACATTATCAGGCATGTTGTTTCCAACGGCATTGTATATTGGACCTTTGTCGTCCTCGAGACCAGCCTTGTAGGCTGTTTATTTTGACCGAGTGTGGCCATACTTATGTTTTCGGGACTGACAGCGTGTGGCTTTGCATCCCGACCGCTTTGCGAGTTTTTTTTTAATGAATAAACTAAGCTTTTTTCTTGAAAATGAGTTTAAGTAGATTTGGATTTTTTGTTAAGTATAGAGGTAGGGATACGAGTTGTCATCTTGTTCCCAGCTCTTTTGCGGATCATCCTATCCGTTGCTCGTTCGAGATGTTTGAGAAGTTTTTCAAAGTTGGGTGAGCGCTTAGATATGGATGAAGATACATGCTTTCAGGATCTCGTATCTTTTCGATATCATGCCTTGAGTTGTTAGAGACCAGTGTGCTGGGTTTAGGGTAAGACCTAGGTTTAATCACGATTTTAGGGGGTGTGATGACTACTTCGGATACGTTTCCCGTATCGCTTTCGACCTGATTCCATATCTCTTTAAAGTCCGCGATATGTTCTCGGCTATCCATTTAATGCATTCTTTTCGATCTTGTACCCATGGAGCATGACTTTTATGGAAGGAATCGAGCATCTCTTTGAGGAAAAATTTTAAGTCTCCCGAAAGTGCTGACCAAAATTTCATATTTCTTTTATAGCGCTATTACCCTTGTGTCTGGTGTTCGACAGCTATCTCTATGAGATGGCTTAGTCTGTTTAGTAAATTAAGAGTTTGTTGTGATCAGCAACAAACTTATTTGTAGATATAGTCGTTTTTGAACCTTCGCGAAGGATACGTGTTGAAGAAGGTGTGTATGTTTTATAGTCGCGGACAGACTGGTTTTAAGGTTAGCATTCTATTTCGGAAAGTTTTGACGAAAAATAGTTCTCCGAGCGTTAGCGACGTCTCGCTGTGTCAAAGGTTGGGTATTTCTTTTGTATGCCGCATTTCATGCTTGGAATGCTTGCGGGCTTGAAGATGTGTGGCATGGGAAGGTTTTTGTTTTAACCTTACCGAAGAGAAACGTTTTGGTTTTTTTCCGAGGAATTAGGGCTAATGGGTCACATAAATTGTCCCTAAGAATATGCGACTTCCTTCACTGTGCTTTGAGAAGAGTCGGCCCCGAGATTTATTTCGTCTATAGTTAAGGATGCTTCGTATAGCTTTAGGAGCTTCGTTACGAGTTTTTTCTTATGTGTCGCTTTTCCCTTGAAAAACGCTGTGGGTATAGAGTAAACTGCAGAACATATTGAACTTGGTCGGTTGTCGACAAGTTTATCTTTTCCGTTAACCATACGGTGGTTATGACTAAGTTTCGATATTAAGAATTTGTCGTATGAATTCTGATTCTGGGTTATACGATAGTTATTTGCACTTGGCTTTTATAAACTAATCGTGGATTGTCGTTTTGTCGCTAAGTGATTGGGTGAGCAGTGGTTGCTCAAACATTTTGGCTCGGTCTGAAGGATGTGTACAGCCGAATAGCCAAGGATGCTGCTGGTCACGGATAGACTACGTCACGTTTGTGTTAACATTAAGGTCATGCTAGTTTATAAATTTCCTAAAGAAGATACCGAATTCAAGTTCAGAGTTTTATCGGAAAGAGTAATTGGCTGAGGTGCGTTTGTCGAGATCGACGGGCCAAGTTGGAGGTTTCCCTGCTATAGTCGTACAAAAATTGTTTTGTTTTTCTATGATGAAGACAAAACCTAAAAGGCTCGATAAAGAACATGTACGAGAGGATTGCATGCTCGGAATTAACCAAGGGAGATGGGAGGCAGAATCCAGCGAGCTGCATGGCTAAGGAGTGAGATCTGTAAGATCGTAGTGCGAAGAGATAAAGTTTACTTTTTTTTTTGTTGAGAAACGAGTCATATGACATTGTTTTTAGCTATAAGCAAATTGTCCAAAACACTTCTCCGTAAAACTTGCTACGTTCGTTTCCGAAAGTTTCTTCGCATAACTTGGTGTGGCTATACGAAGACTGTTTCGCGTAAGTTTTACGAGAAGTGAATGGCATAGAAGTAAGTTGAGAATGTCTCTCACAGATTACTCGTGATATTTGCGAACGAGGAATGTGTTTTCCTCATTCTCTTTTCCGCATTGCGTATAAAATGTCATAGCTATACGAAAGTAATGGATGATCGGTTTTATGAGGCATCGCATAGCCTAAATGATTTTTTGTCTACTACTGCGAGAGTTTGCTTTGTCAAAAGCGTTTTCTTGATGTCGAGACAATTTTTTTTTTTGAAGTATTGGAGTATACGACTATAGTATACGTACCTACTCCCTCCCTTTTGTTTTTACGAAAGAAAACGGCTGAACGAATATTTTGAAGGGTTGTGTACATTTTTTCTTTCGAAGATTGGGATGATCGACAATCCAGGTCGGTTTAAAGACGACGCTAGGATTGTGACTTGGGGACTTTCAGGGTGACGACTAGGAATACGTCGGTTTTAAGAAAATTTCTACGAATGAGACGGTTTTAAGACGACGTTCACGTTTCTAGTTCCTTCTTTCCTTAGGAAGCGAGTTAAGTGTGCGTGGTGATCATTTCTCGGTTTTACGAGAGTTTAGATCGGTTTGCAAAATTTGTGTAACCATTCGCAGAACAAGAGATCGAGACAGAAAAAATCCTAAGATTTAGATCGCGAGACTATTCTCCTAGATCCTAAGTTCCCTAAACTTTTATTGCGATCTCCGAAGCATTTTTATTTCTTAGTACCTTCCTACAAAAATTCCAAGTCTGCTTTCAAAAAGTTCCAAGCCTGCCATAACTTAATTTTCTCGAAGGTTTGGGTTCACCTCTTCTCTGTTTTGCTTGCTCATCTCCCCTTCCTCTTCTCGTCTCTGTACGCCCCTTAAGAATGGTAACAATATTAGTTCTTCCTGGCCGCGTTTATGATCGAACCTGTCTTTCGGTTTTCATCGTAAGGTTCCCACGGTAACTCCAATCGATACGAAACAAGAGATGTTTCGATCGGGGTTCAAAGAAGAAGGCTAAGATGGAGGTAAGGGCAAGTAGGATGCCCAATAGGGAAAGGAGGATGCCCAAGAGGGCGAGTAGGACGCCCAAGAGGTCGAGTAGGAGCAATCCAAGGAGTTTAGGCGAGTCTCACTTGTTTTGTCATAAAATCTCAATGGAAATTCCGGCTGAGATGAAACGAAAAGCGTTTCGATCGGGACTCAAAGGAGAACGTGAAGGTGAGCCAAAAGAGTGCTCATCCAGTCCAACTCGCCCGTTTGGCGAGTTGGATTGGTCCAACTCGCCCAATGGCCGAGTTAGATGGCTTGTTTTGTCCAACTCTCCCAATGGGTGAGTTAGATGGCTCGTTTCGTGTAACTCGCCCGTTTGGTGAGTTGGACTGATCAAACTCGCCGAACGGGCGAGTTAGACGGATCGTTTAGTATAACTCGCCTGTTCAGCGAGTTGGAGTGGTCCGACCTATGCGTCCAACTTGTTTTGTTCATAAAATCTGAACGGAAACTCCGATTGAGACGAAAAAAGTGTTTCGATCGGAATTCAAAGAAGAACACAACGGAGAGCCAAAGTAATGCTTTATTTGTCAACTCGCCCAATGGGGGGAGTTGGACTGGTCAAACTCGGCCAATGGGCAAGTTGCACGGCTTGCAATGTCCAACTCGCCCGTTGGGCAAGTCGGACTGGTCAAATTTGTCAAATGGGCGAGTTGCACGGCTTGTTCTGTCCAACTCGCCAGTTCGGAGAGTTGGACTACTCGAGTTTGGATGGTATGCTGGCACAGTCGTATCATAAAATGCTAACTTGTTTCACTTTCCGAACGATGTTCCATAAAACATTGTCGAGTTTGATTTTACGAAAGTTGTTTCGGAAAATGTTGTTGAGCTTTAATTTTGACGAAAGTTATTCCGCGAAATGTCATGAGTTTAGTTTTACAAAAGCTGTTTCGTAAAATGTTGTTGAGTTAAATTTTACAATAGTCGTTCTGTAAGCGTGTTTTCGTGTTTGGCTGTACGAAAGCCGTTTTTTCTGGAAAACTTACGTTTTAGCCTCTGAATCTTTGGTTTTGATGAGCTTAATTATCGGGTGTTGACTTAATCAGAGATTTTCTTGTTTCCGTAGGATTGATCCGAGGGGATTTCGAGTAGTTTTTCCGAAGTAAGATTAAGTGACACTCGTCGAGAATTAACTGAATATGTTGCGTAGAATCGATGCTTGACTCTTTACGAAATCTTAAGTTTCAGAGAATGTTTTACCAGTGAGGGATACGATCTCTCGTTTTGCTTAGTTTAGTTTTCGTCATCCGTTTTAGGTTTCAAGTGATTCAATAGAGATCAACTTCGTTTCTTCGAAAATTGTTCACAAGAAGTACAGCAATGGGGGTTGTGCGCCCGATTTTCTGTGCTTCCTATATCTTTGAGAAATCTAGGATTTCTCCGCAATTTCTGGGAGAGCAAGTTTTATTTTTCCGAAAGGTTTTCGAAAAAAGTTCTTTTGGTCAAAACATTTTGTGCTGAGATTTTCCCAACTCGGTAATGAGAAGAACTTTACGGGGTTTGATAGATTTTATCGCTGCCCTTTCTATTTAGTGAGAGAACTAGCGAGCTTGTTTCGGTGGCCCGCCTGTGGCGAAGAGTCGCGACTAGGTTTTCGATTTTCTCAAGCACTGCAGCGTTTGCATAACCATTGGCGACGGGAGCAGTCACTACTGGAGTTGTTTGACCAGCGTTATTGCGAGCTGCTGTATTGTCTTTCGTATTTCAAAACATTTTTTCGATCAAGCGTTTAGAGGCCATGAGTTAGAGTAATCTGAGATCCCCCTCCTTCTAACGCCAAACTGTAGGAAACGAAATTCGCACTGTCGATTTTTGTTGAGTTAGGAATGAAGGGTAAACCCTATTTTCCCAGAGGTCCCGAATATCTGCTAAACCACACGCCAATCAATTAGAATACGAAGTAAATAAGAAAAACAAAGAAAGAATCGAAAAGAGAGCAAATAGATGTCTTATTCTGAATTTGCATATGAGCATTTACAACAAGATAGGAGCCTAGGCTATGAGAGCTGTCGGCGAGATCCCTAGTTCTAATTATCTAAGACTGTAAAACCCTAGTTGAGTCGCAGCTCGAATAACAAAAACGGAAAGTTGCCTAAATGCTCTAAGTGATAAGCTATGTTTGCTCTGAGTAGAGATTTTCGTGTGTCCTCTGCATCATCACCCTTGAAGTCCTTATATACTCCTCTAGAAGCGGTTTTCTCTTTCCCGTTTTGCCCTTGGTCGAATTTATCGCTTTGCGGAAATATTCCTTTTTTCCTCGATTTTCATGATTATCTTCGGAAACTTAACATTTATCCTTCGATCTTAACATTTATCCCTTCAAATTTAACATTTATGCTTTCCTGCAAAACAAAAGAATAACCGTCACAAATTTTGAGCTTCATTTCGGAATAAATCGTGAGTGGGCCTTTAGCCGAGATTTAGACCTCGTCAGGCCGTTTTCTGACTTAGGCGTTTCTACGATTTTATCGAAATAACATTGCTAAGAAGACGTCATCCGAGAGTTAGGATCTTTCGTATTGGAAGTGTGACTCTATGTGTTTAGTTAACCATTATCGTCTCATACGATCGACCCAATCCTTTCTTGAGAAAACGAGTTCTTTTGGTAAGTTTCCAATGTCAATTCCGATCAAGACGAAACAAAGATAAGTTCGATCAAGTATCGAAAGATAGAGTTTAATGAGGAAAAGGTGAAACTGGATTGATTTGATCCGACTGGCCGAATGAGCGAGTAGGATTGCTCGTGCCATCTAACTCGCCCGTACGGTGAGTTGGATGGTTGGTCGTGTCATGCCATCCAACTCGCCCGTATGGCGAGTTAGCCTTATCCAACTCGCCATATGGGCGAGTTTGTCGATCTGTGCTGACCAACTCGCCCGTATGGCAAGTTGGCCTTGTCCAACTCGCCATAGGGGCGAGTTGGTCGATCCATGTTGACCAACTCGCCCGTATGGCAAGTTGGCTTTCTCTAAGTCGCCATACGGGCGAGTTGGTTGATCCGTGCTGACAGACTCGCCCGTATGGCGAGTAGGTCGGTCTGTGCCATCCAACTCGCCCGTATGGCGAGTTGGACAGTCCAACTCATCCGTGTCGTCCAACTCGCCCATATGGCAAGTTGGTCGGTCCGTGTCGTCCAACTCGCCCGTATAGCGAGTTGGTCGATCCGTGTTTCTTTCTTTCGAGTTTTGGCCCGGAGACTTTCATTAAGTCGATTTCGAGACTGCATTCGTATAGAAACACGATTTTTAGATGCTGATTTTGAGAATACCATTTTTGACCCCAACAAATGCATTCTCCCGATAGATTTTCGATGTTGATTCCGTCGTAACCGATTTTGACCCCAACAGGCAGCATTGTTTTTCGGTGTTGCTATCGCTTCCACCCATTTAGATACATAGTCTACAGCGACTAGTATGTATTTGTTTACGTGCGAAGAAGGAAAAGGGCCCATGAAATCTATGCCCCAGCAATCAAACACTTCGACTTCAAGTATGAAATGTTGTTCCATCTCGTTTCTCTTGCTGATTTTTCCTCTTCTTTGGCAGGGGTCGCATTTTGCTACGTAGGGTTGAGCATCTCGAAGCATAGTGGGCCACCAAAAGCCTGCTTGTAGGATTTTTTACACTGTCTTAAAACTAGCGAAATGTCCGGCGTAATCGGATCCGTGACAATGGTATAGAATTTCTGGAGTTTTGCTTTCGGCCACTCATCGTCTATATATGCCGTCAGAGCAGTGTTTGTAAGGATAAGGTTCATCCCAGTAGTATCTCCGGATTTCTCTCAAATTTTTTTTTACGATATCCTTTGAAGAGTTCGGGTTCTACTTCGGCCGCAAGATAGTTTACTATATTTGCATACCAAGGTCTATAAGTGGTGTTTAGTGCACACCCCCCCCCCCGACTTAAACTTCTACCTCCGAGTGAATCGTTATTTGGAGTTGAAAGATTACAACTGACATTGATATTGATAGGGATGATTATTTCATCGTCTTTATCGAAGGTATCGTCGGTCGACGGTGTATGGGTAGCATCGATCGATGTTCGACGGATGTTGTCGTTTGATGAGCTTAGCATAGTGTCGATCGATTCTAGTTCATGTGACGAGCAAACCTTGCCGACGAAAATTAATTCTGCTAAGTAGACATTATTTGTGGGTAAGAAATCGTCTATAGGGATGTCGTCATCTACTCTTATTCGTGAAAAGTGATCTACGACTCCGTTTTGTACCCATTTTTGTCTTTTACTTCTATATCAAATTCTAGGAGAAGTAGAATCTACCGTAAAAGTATCGGCTTAGCGTCTTTTTTGTTCATTAAATATTTTAATGTCACGTGGTCCGGTGTGAGCAACTGCTTTTGAACCGACTAGATAGGAAAAAATAATTTTGAAGGCGAATACTACACCTAGTAACTCTTTTTCCGTTGTCGCATAGTTGTGTTGCGCGTCATCGAGAGTCCTACTAGCGTAGTATATAGCGTGCAACTTTTTGTCCTTTTTCTGCCCAAGCACAACGCCTACAGCGAAGTCGCTGGCGTCGCACTTAATCTCAAAAGGTAAATTCCAATCCGGTGCTTGGACAATAGGGGAGGACACGAGTGCTGATTTGATTTCTTTAAAGGCTTCGATACATTCAGGTGTAAATCGAATTTCACTTCTTTGCACGGAAGTGCAGTAAGGGGTCTAGCAATTTTGCTAAAATCTTTTATGGATGGTTTCTAGAATCCAGCATATCCTAGGAAACTTCTAACGTCTTTAACATTAGTGGGAGGCGGTAGTCCAGTCATTACGTCAATTTTTTCCCTGTCCACCTTAATTCTGGCTGCTAAGACCTTGTGTCCCAAGACAATTCCGATGTTAACCATAAATTGGCATTTTTCCCAGTTCAAAACCAAATTTTTCTCTTCGCAGCGAGCTAATACCTTACATAGGTTATCGAGACACGTCTTGAAATTCAGACCATATACCGACAAATCGTCCATGAAAACCTCCATGGTCTTCTATCATATCGGTGAATATTGACATCATGCATCTTTGGAAAGTCGCAGGGGCGTTACACAGTCCGAATGGCATCCGGTGATATGCGAACGTTCCATAGGGACATGTAAAGGTGGTCTTTTCTTGGTCGTCCGGATGTATGAGGATCTGGAAGAATCCGGAATATCCATCAAGAAAGCAATGGTATTCGTGTCTCGCGAGCCTTTCTAACATTTGATCGATAAAGGGCAACGGAAAATGATCTTTTCGCGTGGCAGCATTTAGTTTCCTATAATCGATACACATTCGGTGTCCGGTGAAAGTTCTAGTAGGAATCACTTCATTTTATCATTCTTTACTACGGTAATTCCTCCTTTCTTCAAGACAACATGAACTGGGCTGACCCAGTTGCTGTCTAAGATCGGGTAAATGACGCCTGCCTCTTAGAGTTTCATGATCTCCTTCTTAAATACTTCCTTCAGGTTAGGGTTCAATCTCCTCTGATGCTCGATGGATGATTTTGATTCATCATCAAGGTGTATTGATACGCCCTAGATAGGATCACTCGACCGGATTGGATTTGATATGAACTAACGAATTAGAACTGGATGGATTGAAGGGTCGCACGAAGGTTGCAGAAGGCCTTCGATATTCCTGACTTCAGTTGGTGCTTGATATGACTCATAAGTCCACCAAAAGAAGGATCTCTAGTCGTTGCTTGATATGACTCACAAGTCCAACGATTTTGAGGGTTTTCTTAACTTGGATATGACTCACCAGGAAACAAAGAAAAGTTCTAAAAAGAATAAAGAGTTTAACTCAAAACAAAGATGATATTCGAATGGTTTACTGCTGAAGAAAGGATTACATATTTATAGTAACAAAGGCATATGAAAAGGCTTAGAGTTTTGCGGAAAAACACACCTAAAAAAAGCAACAAAGACTAAAAATAGTCAAATGACTCTTTGGTTCTTGTTCATGTCGAAATGAATCTTTGTCTACCGTCCAGGTTCGTCCAAATCCACCCTGGTCAACAGATGGCCCTTCGCCTACTGTGGTCCAGGTTCATCGAACCTTGCTGTGATGATCAGGTCCATCGCGGTAAGGAGCAGGACACACCGTGGGCTGTCTGTGTGGGTGATCGATGAACTTTCATGAACGAAACTCCACTTTAGTCGACCCAAATCTTCTGAGAACTTAAGTATTCTTGCCTTAGAGAGATTAGAATAATCGATCATCATGGAATCATCAATCTGGTCGGAAAGTGATGTTCATGACCATCGGGCATGTGGTATGAACCAAACGGGCCAGAAGTGAAGTGCTGTGACCTAAGTCAAGTTCCTCTCGTTGATCTTGAGTTTTGGCTCGACTTTGGTCTTAGATTGTCGAATGGGTCGGGAATGGATGGCTGAAGGTCAATCAATCTGGTCATTAGGTCGTGGCTCCAGACTTAGGTCATTTCCGGGTGAACGCGGGTTGATTTTGTACACGGTTCGGTCAGTGTACAATGCTGGATCAGTGTACACGGCTAGGTGAACCTCAGTTGAGGCAATTTGATCTTCCTGATCCACATCCAGTTCTGGTTCCATGTACTGATCCTTGTACTGAGGCGCATCATGTATCCTATGCATACATAAATCAGGAGAAATTCCCGGTATGTCATCTAGCAAATATCCGAGAGCTTTGCGGTGCTTTCGCAGTTTATTAAGCAATAGTGCTTGCTCTCCGCTACTCAAATCGGCATTAATTATGATGGGGTAGGATTTTTCGTATAGAAAAGCATATTTAAGGCCAGTTGGAAGTGGTTTAAGTTCAATTTTAGGTTCTTTAGCTTTGCTCCAATCGTCGGTTGCAATACACTGTCGATCGATGGGGACGTCGGGATGTCGATTGACGGGTGTCGACAGATCGAGATCTTCGATGTCGATGTTGAAAATTCCTTTTGTGGCGTCCATCAACCTTGTGTACTCTTTAGTGTGATATTCTAACGTAGGGTGTCGCTTTCAAGGGATTTGCTTGCTTTCTCTAAAGGTTCATTTTAGCATATATCTATGAATGATTCTTCTACTAAATCAAAAGGATGATCGATATGGTAAGTTTGACCGTCGATCAGAGGTTGTTTTATTATATTTTCCATTTCAAAAATCATCGGTATATTCCCGATGTTGAGGCATATTCGTCCTCCTCTGACATCAATCATCGCTCCGGCGGTGGCTAAGAAAGATCTTCCTAAGATAATCGTATTTCGAGGTTCTCGCTCATATTTAAGCACTATGAAATCTGTAAGTATATCTCAGTTATTAACGCGTACGGGAACGTCCTCAAGTATACCCTCCGGGGTTCTAGTGGACCTGTCAGCTAAAACAAGAGTGATCCTGGTAGGTTGAAATTGTGTTAGCCCGAGAGTGACTGCGACAGAGTAAGGCATCAGGTTTACACTAGAGCCTAAATCGCAAAGGGATTTTTGAAATCTCTCATTGCTAATAGTGCAATCTAAAAAGAAACTACCGGGATCAAGAAGTTTAAATGGAGTTTTTCCTCTAATATTTCATTCACCTCTTCGGATACCATCACCACGCAGTGTTCTGATTCATGGAATGATCACGAAGCTGCACATTTCACGTACTGTTTGATGATGGGCAAGATATGAATGGCATCGCTCAGTGGCATCTCAATGTTTATTTTGTCAAACGCTTTCTTGCATATTGCTTTGTCTAGCTGTTTCTTTTTCTACTTAGCGTTTTTTTGGAGGAAAGGGAGCGTTGGCATGGTAGATTTTAGTCCTAACCGGTTTGGTTGGTTCTGGTTCAGGGCGCCGATCGACTCTACGATCCGAGTGTTGAGCGATTATAAGTTCAGCGTGTCGATCGATGTCTGGCAAAGGTTGTCGATCAACGTTTTCCCTTAGGTTCAACAATTAACTCCTCAAGATTGTTTTTTTTTCTAGTAAATTCGGTTCAGGGAGAATATCGGGGTTCGTCTCATGAATTTCGAAAGGGATGGGATACAATTTTTCATTAACGTTTTGTTCGTTGTGATTTTCTCGAATTCATCGATGATGATAATCTCTTTAACGCCAGGGGTGAGTTGTCGACTGCTTCGTAAAGCTACAACATTGCATTGTTTTTTGGGGTTAGCTTCTGTTTTACAAGGTAAAAATCCGCCCTCTCTTCTGATGGATATAGCGTTGCTCGCCACTTGGTTATCGATTCTCCTAATGTGTTCGCTCAGAGTTTCAAAATTTTCTGTCATTTCTAAGTATATAAGATCTAACTTCTTATTTAGGTCGGTGGCTATTTTACGGTTTCCAGTGAAGACTTGGTTCATTTTTGACTTTGAACTTTTTTCGTATTCGTTCACAGTGGTGTTGCAGTTGCTTGTGGAATCGTCTGCATCTTTCCTAAATCGTTGATCGTGCTGGTTCATCACGTCAGAGAATTCAACTCTTTTTCGAAATTGGATTGGATAGCGTTGCTCTCCCCGTAATATCGAGATAAGTCATTTCCAGAAGGGCTGCAACTGATGCCAGAGTTTCTCTAACTCGGATCGAGTGCTCCTCTTCTGTGAATAATGGTGGTTCCCTTCTTTTGGTGTCTCTCTTTTCAAAATCTCGACCTAAAGCAATGTTTTCTATTAGCCTTTTAGTGCTTGTAGGGCTTCGGGTACCGAAGTTTCCGTCGCTGGCTGTATCAAGGATGGTTTGATAGTCTAGTTTGAGTCCTCTATAAAAAGTATTGATTAGTTGGGGTTCTGAGAATCCATGGTGAGGACACGGAAGTTGGTAGCTCTTAAACCTATTCTAGGAGTTTCTAAAAGATTCGCGACTACCTTGAACGAAAGTGGATATTTCTCTTCTTGCTTCCCACTATATCTCCTCGTCAAAGAAGTGGTTTATGAAAGCGCTTCGAATGTCTTCCCAAAAAGTCAGGGATCCTGGTGGTAGCTGGTTCAGCCACCTCCTGGCGTCACCTTCTAGGGAAAAAGGAAAAAAGTTTGCAGAGATGGAAATCGTCGTTCATCATTTATTCTAGCATCTCGATGTGATCATTCGGGTGTTCAGTAGGAGAGCCACTGAACTGATTTTTTCGCGCCATAATTAGGAAATCGATATCAAGTTCAGAGATTCCATTATGGTTATCGGATAATCGAATTTCAGATCTATTGGAATAAGTTCTGCTGGGATTTAGGTACTCCAGCATTGGCAATTCAAGCTTTATCTCATTCTTTGGAGTTTTAGTGATTCGATTAGGAATTGCAGCTTCTTGATAATAAATTAGTTGGCTTGATTGGTTTCTTTTATTATGATTTGGTTCTATCAAGACTACTTTCTCATTATCAGATTCGTTAAAGGCGTACTTACCTACTTCCGGCTGATCGGTATCGATCGATGGTAACGGAAGAGTGTCACCCGACAGTAGTGGACTAACGTTGATCGATTAAAGATGATCTTTGTAGATCGATGGTTGTTTTCCAGAATCCATATTCTCTCCTTTAGGTACCTGTGTCATAAGGTTTAGGGATAGAATAATTTAGCAGATAGTAAAGTAAAAATCTAGACAGTATTCTAAACGAAATCTAATGGCAATAAGAAAGAGTCCCCGACAACGGTGCCATTTGATGTGGGGTTTTATTTCACTTTCAAATTAACCCTATATTCCCACTTTACTCTCTCAAATAAGAGGTTCAGTGTAGTACTTAGGGATCAAATCCACAGAGACTCTAAGATTGCACAATAGATTTATTATCTTTGAATTAAGGTTAGATGAATTATAACAATAACAATAAAAGCGATCTTTAAGATTGGTTTGGTTTGTGAAGATTAATTTAGGGCATTAAACTTAGGGGGAAATTCTCAGGTAGGTTTTATTAATGCAGATTAATAGATTGCAAGAGTTTTTACTAAGTATAGTTCTGAATTTAAACCTTAGAGTTTAGGAGATCACTCTCGCGCATCTCGGCGGAGCGTCGATGGATAGCAACACTATGGCCTCAATCGATGCTCATTCTAAACAGTACTAATTTTTTGTTTTAATATATTCTCTAAACTTCTAATTCAACTCTCGTTTGTTACTAGTTCTCTAGATTGTTTAAGATAGATTTCAGGTTATAATTATGCTCTCGCTTGCGCTATACAACCCTAATTTATAATATTGAAGTGATCAGATTCAACTTAGCATTAAGTGTAACTTAAACAAAGAACCAAGAAGATTACCCTAACAACAATTCTATAAAATCACCTATACGTTACTACCATTGAGTAACCCTAAATAAAACAGAGAATTACTCAGACATAGCAATAAAGAACGTCATTAAATTATGAATAAATTGCATAGAATAGAATGAGTAAAAAGATAAGGAGTTCAAGATCTTCTCTGTAATGATGATAAGATATTTCTCTCCAATAGATGTAACAATGTGTTCTAACTCTAAAAACTCTTGTGCAATGTTTTGGCTGCTTAGTTTCAGAATGATAAGCTTAGGGTTTAACAAATACATAAAGCCCTAATAAATACTGTAAAGTCGACCAGAGCTGCGACTAAACTAGGGTTTTGCAGTCTTAGGTTATTAGAATTGGGGAACTCGCCGACATCTCTCATAGCCGAGGCTCCTATCCAATTGTAAACGCTCATACGCAAATTCGGAAAAAGACATTTTATTTGTACTCTTTTTGATTCTTACTTTTTTCAATATTTACTTCGTATTATGACGGATTGGCGTGTGGTTTAGCAGATATCCGGGACCTCTAGGAAACTAGGGTTTACCCTGCATTCCTAATTCAACGGACATCAACAGTGGTAATTTCGGTTCCCACATTAGATACTCAAAAAGATCAATGACAACGCATACCAGCTTGATCTTCAAGGTAAGTATGACATATCTTCAAGTTTTAATGTTTTTCTGATATTTCTCCTTTTCTTGTAGATAATCTGGATTTGTGGACAAATCATATCTAAGAAGGAGGTACTGATGTGCCCCAGTCCATGGATCAGTTCATGGAACCAGTCCAGCACGAAGATCAAGATGTCCCGAACATTTCCAGTGAGGTTAAGTTTTCTGACCGTACCACACAGACGGACCGGGCCATGTACCGGATCGATCCGCGTACGTCCGGAATGGAGTTTCATCTAGATCCACGACCAGACCACCGAATTGACCAAACTGGAGCTCGTCTTCCCCGATCAACTCACCTTTTTAAGACAAACGATCAAGCCAAAATCGACTTCGGACGAGCGGAATCAAAATCCAACCGTGGATTCTCTCTTTTGGCCCATTTGGAATGTATCGCCGACCTTACTGATGAACTGATCCGACAGTTCGATCAGTTCATGAACTTTGAGCATCCAAATCTTTCTAAGGAAAGGATAATAATGCTTTCAGATGACTTAGCCTTCATTGGGTCCAGATCAGTTCGTGCGGATCAACCAGCCGACTATACCGACAACCTTCTTGTGTCCTTCTCCTTACCGTTGGTCGAGTATCAAGGTTCATTGAACTTGGACAAGACTAGCCGAAGGGTCAGTCGACCAGTCTTCATGGTTTTCCACACCATTGACTGACCTTCAACATTCCAGTCAATGTTTTTCATTTCCTATATAATTTTTATTGCTTTCTTTGACCATAAAACTCTATTAATATGTAATCTCTTTTTTGAATAAAGTAATCAATTTGCTTTCAACTTTTCTTGAGTTTTTACTCTCTGTTCTTTGCTTAGAACATCTCAAATTTTCTTGGTGTGGTTAGCTCCGAGTAAACACCTCTTTCTCGTTGAGTCATATCAAGCAATGGATCGAGTTTGCTTCTTTGTTGGACCTGTGCATTACATCAGGCAATGATTAGGCACCCAGGAATATCAGTAGACTTCCGTAACTACAATCCATCAGTTCTCCATTTGGAGTTCATACCAACCTTACCGGTTTACTGATCTGATCTTAAGGGTTCTTCAAACTGAATGAGATTTGATATTTTCACCAAGCTAATTAGACCAGCTCTCGCATGCGCCTAACAACCTAGTTCAATGGAGTCTATTCAGGCACGGAACCTACTCTCGTAGTTGTCCAGATCCTACTTTCGAGATCCTAGTTAGTTACTCTAGAATGTAAGCATTAAGCACAACTCAATTGATGTATATTAACTTAACCTAGCAATCCTACTTTTTCGCTAATCCATG
The DNA here is from genome assembly GCA_905132885.1 of Moricandia moricandioides. Taxonomy (NCBI): domain Eukaryota; kingdom Viridiplantae; phylum Streptophyta; class Magnoliopsida; order Brassicales; family Brassicaceae; genus Moricandia; species Moricandia moricandioides. The sequence continues at coordinate 17,357 of CAJHQQ010001961.1, forward strand.
ATTGCTATCATTCAACCCTAAATCTAGTTGATAACGACTTAGACATACTCAAATTAAGAATTAACAATTTGAATATAATGTATAGATAAAACATTGGGGTTCCAATACAAATCTCCCTATGGAGTTATAAATCTTCTACCCTAATAAAAACTCTAGAACCTAGCACCATACGTCTGCGTATGTCTTTTGGTGTCATACATAAAGTATAAATATAAAACCCTACAATCTAGGTCAAAACTCGTCCAGGGGTAAACTTGTAATCTTGTGTCTTATCTATAACTTGGGCTTGAAATCAACTGCCTGTGAATTGGTTATGGATCGAAGGAAAGTGGTCAGCATCAATCGATCTTGGTCATGTAACATCGGTCGACGTCAAGATAGTGTCATCGATTGATGGCAGTCTTGTATTTCGAATCACTCGATGATCAACTACGGATTATTCTCCTCTAAATGCTCCAAAAGCTCTAAGTATCTCCATATCTCTCCAAAACGTACCTAGACCTGTAAACACCTTAAAACATAGCCTAGACACACATAATATACCCTATAACATGGCCAAAAACTGGTAATAAATAGGCTTTATCAACTCCCCCATACTTAACCTTTTGTTTGTCCTCAAGCAAACAAGCCTGCGAAAGAGGTTTTGAAAAGTGAAGACTCACATAGTATCTAAGTATAACAGTCACTTTACTTTATTGAAACCACATCCTTTCAGGCCAATCACACAGAAAATTATATACCCTATCCTAGTATAGCAACCAAATCCATTCTACCAACAACTTAGCGAATACTAGTCTGACTCGCCCCTTTACTGATTTCATTTCTTTGCATAAAATAAAAGTGCAGCCTTTACCTTGGGAGTATCGATCAAAGGATATATGGACTCTCACCTCTACAAGTATCTGAACACACAGGTAGTCTTCTCTGATTCCTTTCCTCTCACTCTTCTCACTTCTTTTCAGTCAATGTTTCCCTTCTTTTGAGGGTATCATTTTATTTTTATAATTGACTGAGATATTTGGATAAGCTTCCATGAATCAAGCCCTAATAGTTTTTCCACCAGATCATGTTCACTTCTTTTTGACCTTTATCTCTTTCTAGGATCATATGAATCAAGCTTTAATGGTTGTAGCCACTCAATCATGTTCAACTCCTTTTTTTAATCTGAAGGGGAGAGAGAGAATATCTGAAGCACACAAACTTTTACCTTACAGACTTGTAGAAGGAATCCGATCCAGTGTATACCAAATCCCAAAGCAAGCAAATAATTTCAGGATTAGTGTTGGAAATCACCTTCGGTTCCTTCGAACTTTCTAAGCAAGTGTGATATAGTGGCAGGATGATCCACTTTGGTATCTCTAGTAATCTTTGCAAATAACCTTCTAAGAATGGTACTAACGGGTGGTTAGTCAATAGTAAATTTCTGATCATAGTCCTCTTCTTGACTCAATAAAACCTTTTGAAAAACTTATATAGATATAAATAACACTCAAAAACAATCAAATAACATTAGTAGACCTCCCCAAGACTTAAATTACACTGTCCCCAGTGTAATCCACCTTGGATTGGTTATGAGAAAATAAATCATAAGTAAACAGTGTTAGAGATAGTCGAATATACAAACACTGTTAAGTGTATCAGTCGATGGCAGAAGTGGAGCGTCGACCGATGGTAAACCATCATCGACGTTCGACAAAGAACTTGTGGTGTCGATCGATGGGTAATTCGAGCTATCGGGATACCTTCATATGTAGAATAAATATTGAGTTAGGTAATAGTATAAATAAAGTTAAAAAACTCGTTACGCTATGTTAGAACACCATCGATCGATAGCAACAGGTAGGCGTCGATCGATGGTAGGCAGTCAGACTGAATCGTGTGTGTCTACTCTCCATTCTGATAATCTCTCTAAGTTAGCTCTGTTAGACACTCAAACACATGGTGAAATAGGATCAAACAGTGATAAATAAATAAGTAGTAGCTAATTTAGAAATGCTACAAAAATAAAGAGATATAAGTAATAGTCTGAAATGGAGATAAGGTAAAAGAGAGAGGTGTATCGAAAAGACTAGTCCTCATCGGACGTATCCTGGTCCTGCTGCTGTGGTGCTGGAGGTGATCGGGCTCTGGTCTTGGGGCGGCTGAAGCATTGGCATCTCGACATGTGTTGGAAATCACCTTCTGTTCCTTCGAACTTTCTAAGCAAGTGTGATATAGTGGCAGGATGATCCACTTTGGCATCTCTAGTAATCTCTGCAAACAACCTTCTAAGTATGGTGCTAAAATGTGGTTAGTCAATAATAAATCTTGATCATAGTCCTCTTTTTGACTCGATAAAAATCTTTGAAAAACTTATATATAGATAGTAAATAAAACTCAAAAACAATAAAATAGCATTAGAGAACCTCCCCCAGACTTAAAGTACACTTTCTCCAGTGTAATCCGCCCCGGATTGGTTAGGAAAAATCAAATCATAAGTAAATAGCTTAAGTATAGAACTCGATACCTCTCTCTGTAAGAGACTGTCGATCTATGGTTGGCGGGTTTGGTCGATCGATGGTCGCGATCCAGTGTCAAACTATGGTGCCTCTATGATATCGATTGATGGTAGTATAAATAGTCTGTAGAAATAAAATAAAACTCGAAAAATGGTAGTATAAGTAAAAACTTACTAAACAGTGGGGTTGCCTCCTACTCAGTGCTTGGTTATAGTCTTAAGCTCGACGTTTGGAACTTTCTGACTAGAATGGAGGTGGATCAACACATGGAAAACAAGTGTCTACATATTCTTTGCTCTTCAGAAACCATGTACCAACGAATCTTCTCATTGCTTCATCTCCTCTGGCTTTCTCATTCTTTATGATCTCCTTAGTAACCTCCACTGAATGCATTCTCCTTTGTAGATTCTCAATATTGTGCTGTAACATTATAAGTCTGGCAGCTGTAGTTTCTGATATATCCTCCAATTTCTGAGAAATATCTTCCTTCATTAGGCTCTGAGAAAAAGCAATCTGATTGAACCTGTCTTCCAATTTTTTTGCTGCTGCATAATTTTGTCTGTCGAAATCAGTAACCATCGATGGCATAATGCTGCCCGTCAATCGATGTCACTTTATCTGGTCCAGTCACATGCTGTCTTTGAACAGTATCCAAATCTTGATCCATCTTATCTATGCATGTAGTAAAGCCGGTGAGGCATTTGTCTATAGGATAGTAGACATCATCAAGCCACCTTAAGAAATCTTCTAAGGACATCTCTTGAGCATTGTAGATCTCATTCACAAGATCTTCAATCTCTGCTATGCTATATGTTTCTTGCTTCTTCATGGACATAGCGATCTTTGCTGCATGTTCGGGTCAACATATGTAGATGTACTCAAACATAGTAGCACTCACTAAAACTGCTCTGATATCTTCTTCTTGCACATTCTCAATTCTTTTGTCTATAACGTGTGCATTACCATTCTCATCTTTGTAGACGCCATACTCATCTTTCTTTTCCCAAAACAAAATTCTTCTGCCATCAGCATGAAAAGCTCTCTTTCCATACTCTATGCAACCGTTTATCAGTAGGGGATTTATCCAACCGATCGGTCCTGGAGTTTATGAAGTAAAGGGGTTAGATGTACAGAACTCGTGGACTCCTAGAATGGTTGTATCGACAGATGCATTCTTCTTTTGTCGATCGATTTTTGATATTGAATAGGTTCGTGCTTCTGCTCCTTGATGTCGAATCGATGCCGGTACTTGAGCGTCGATCGATGGCTGTTGATGTTGTCCAAAGAAACTTTAGAATCCTTTAGCCATAACAAGGGCGTCTGCTACATCTTCCTTAGGTAGATTGAGAATTCTCCCATAAAAATCTCGTGCACGTCCTTCAGTATCTCTGAAAATTCTAAACTCGTCTGGTCTGAGATAACCATCTTCTGTATCTTTTGCTCCAAGTAATTGTTCTGGTTTTCGTTTAATTTCGTTCGATGGCCAAGATATGCCAATGATTGATGCTGGATTGCCCACTCTCTCGTTCATTACCCAGCTAGCTTATTCAAGTGCCAGGCTGCGAGACTCAATAAGTTCTTCCTTTCTGTAAGCTGCATCGTGTTCTTTGTAATCTCCACTGTATCCTTGGTATACCGGATTGATGTCGAACGATGGTGTATATGGACTGTCGCTTGATTCTCGATACTTAGACTGGTTGACAAAAAGGTTTCCAGATCCATTAGCCATTGCAAGTATATCTGCCACATATTCCTTCGTGACATGTAGAATTCTGCCATCCACAGCTCTTGCATGACCAATTGGATCTCGCATAATAACGAACTCATCTGGTTGTAGATAACCATATTCCCATTCGCGTTCTACAGTTGAATCTTGTTTGGTTTCTGATTCATTCTCAATATTGATCGATGGTGTATGGTGGCCGTTGATCTATGTCGGTTTCCCAGGTTGATGGGAATCATGAAAAATCCAGCCTCTTCCATATCAATCCCTCGGTATTCAATTGTTTCTTTGTCTTTGTAGTCTTCGTCGTAGTTTTGGTAGGATTTGTTGTAACTGAACTCGGTATGGTAGGTGTGGACTTGTTTGGATGTTTGAGTGTCGGACGATGCGATAGGGTAGGTGTCGATCGATTGTTGAACTGTAAGGCCGTCGATCGATGGGTTGGGTTGGGTGTCGATCGATGCTCCTTCTTCCGATTCCTCACCGAACTCGTAATCGCAGAAGCATGTGGCCACAAGCTCTGCATCAATGCACAATTCGATCAGGCTAGCCTTGTTCTTATTCTTGACAGGTTCATAAAAATAGTTTGATAATTAGAGATAGATACAACCTGTGTAACTTCATATCGCATACGGCTCACAAAGTAGCCATGAATTCTCTCCCAAGTAGTAGAGAAGAGTTCCAATCTATCCTGATGTCTATCACATGAAAGTCTGTTAGGACTAAGGTATTGTTGATCTGCATTGGAACAATTTTTACCATCCCTCATGAGTTCACTCTTTAGCATTCTACGAATGTAAAAGAATCGTTGGAGGTTCCACTTTCAGGTTCAGTCCCTCTTCCATAGACTTTGGCATAATGCTCACTGAAGATCCAGTGTCACAAACGGCGTTGGGATATTTGTTTCCTTTGATGAAGCATTGAACCACGAATTTTCCAGGATCACTTTTCTTCTTCAGACAGGTCCTCTGCTTCATTTTCTCTCTGAGGTGATTGAAAATTATCTCTATATCATCATCTGTCTCCCTTGTTTCCCTGAAAAACATCCATAATCTGTGAGTATAATAAGCATCATCAAAAGAAGTATCTAGTGGAATTTTAAAAGCTCTTTTAGCAAAGCTATCTATCTCCTTTTCATTGGCTTCTCTGCGTTGATGTTTCGGGATCTTTTGTCTCCTTTTTGAGTGTCCCTCATCTTCTCTGTCAGTATCCATAGCTTCAGATGTTTCTGTATTCTTTTTTTTGAAATTGTCACGGTTGGACCTACAATCAAGCTCGCATTTAGGTTCGGTAGTCGAACTGGATTTCTCTCCTGTCGATCGATGCTAGGTGTGTATTGTCGATCGATTATTCTGTCACTCTGTCGATCGATGTCACAAAAATGGCGTCGATCGATGTTAGTTAATTCACACGAAGAAAATGAGTCTGTAGGTTCCACCGTCGATCGATGTTAGTTAATTCACACGAAGAAAATGAGTCTGTAGGTTCCACCGTCGATCGATTCTCTCCGGTTGGTTTCGATCGATGTGAATTACAAGTGCCGAGTGAAACCGAATTTTCCACACAAAATTGCTATCTTTGGGCTTCTCTCTCATGACTTCCTTCCAGAAATCATCATCAATCAATGCATTGACGTGGTTTCTTTGCCCAGCCTCGATTTTCTCCTTGATCAAATTCTCATGCTTCTTTATGGTCTCACTTGTTTGCATCACTTGATTCTCTAATTTCTTCACATGAGTGATGAGGTTTTCGAACTTGGTATTGAGGTTGAGGTACAGACCATCTATCTTCCCATTGAAATCCATAGTCATCTTCTGCTGTCCCTCTAAAACTCTGTCAACCATCGCTTCAATCTTGCTTTCCTGACTTTCTGGAGGAGGATTATGGTAGTAGGTTGATCCATAAGTCTTTTTGTTGTTGAATGGCATTCGCTGTGAATTCTGATAAAAATTACTCCTTTGACCAGTGCCATAGGAGTTCCTGTTGAAGCCTGAATTCCCTTGTCTCTGGAAACCATTCCCATCAATGTAGTTTACATCTTCTTCATCAATCTCATCTTCTCCAGACTCAATTGCTTCCACGTCCGCAAAAGAAACTTGCTTCTTGAAAAATCTCTGAACACTATCCAGTTTTGCCTTGACCTCTTCAATCTGCTCCTTGCTCATAGATGGAGCTGATTTCCTTCTCTCAAAACCGGTGTTCTTGGTGCTACTTCTGGATGCCAGATTCTCAATCAATCTCGTAGCTTCTTCAGGGCTTATGGTGCTGAAGTTTCCCTCAATACCTCTGAAGAAAGTGCTAAGAAGCTGCACTTCGTTGAACGCATGATGTGGACAGTCTCTTTGGTATGACTTGAATCTAATCCACGAGTTTCTGAAAGACTCTGAATGTACTTGTGGAAAGTAGCAATCTTGCTCCTCAGATCTTCTGCTCTTGCGTCATCAAAGAAGTTACGCAAGAAAGCGTTTTTGATGTCATTCCAGGATGTCAGGGATCCTGGTGGTAGTTGCTTAAGCCAATATGAAGCTTCTCCAGCAAGTGAGTACTTGAAGAGCTTACAGAAAAGATAGTCCTCAGGGACTCCATTGGCTCTAATAGCAGTCACTAGATCCTCAAATCGCTTCAGATGATCCATAGGGTGCTCATGTCGCAACCCATGGTAAGGTGTCTACGCTATAAGTCCGAAGAAAGCAGGCTTGATCTCAAAATTGTTTCTCTGAAAAGCTGGAAAACGAATTGCGGATCTGTTGGCGTAGAACTGGTCTGGACGGTTGTAGTCAGCCAGCGTTCTCTGAGCAGCTTGGGTGTTAGCTTCAGGTTGAGCTATTGCAGCGTCTGCTTCTGCTTCTATATCAAGGATTACTGCCCCCTGATATTCTACCTTTTGACCTGTTGCATTACGCAGATGACCGTTGAGGCCATGCGAGTCTCCATTCTCATTCTGAACCACAATTATTGGTGCGACCATCTGAACTCGTCTGCTGTCCTCGATCGATACGGGTGAGGTGCTGTCGATCTATTCTAAGTGATCAAAGTTGGTCGATGCTAGAATTCTGATGTCGGTCGATGCTATCCGTAAAGAAGTGTCGGTCGACGCTGAGTGAATGCCATCGATCAATCCTTGTCATCTTTCTTTGCGAATCATACGTTCGAGTTTCTGCGGGTATGAGGATAGTAATTCTTGTCCGTTATTGCTTCTAGTACTCTTTTGCATGCACCTGAAACACAAAGAAAAAGAAAAAACAGGAATTTGAAAGTCAAATAAACCTAGACAAAACCCTAGAAATTAAATCTAATGGCGATCAATGTTCCCCGGCAACGGCGCCAAATTTGACATGGTGGTGTGTAATGTTCGAGCAGGGTATAAAAATCCAAAACTATGAACTATCAAATTAACCCTTATTCCTAACACATTACAAATACTCTTGCAAAGAGGGATCATGTGTAATACTTAGGGATCGAATCCACAGAGAACAATGACACACAATAATTTTTTATTCCTAAAGGTTAAGCTAGGTGCAACAAGTAATCAGTCTAAGAAAATATTCCTTATTGGAAAGTGTAGATGCAATATGGAAATATGCTAATAATGTAATTATGGAATTATGCTAATAATGTAAATATGAAAATATGTCCTACTTTGGAGATCCTAGTTAGCTATTCTAGAATGCAAGCATTAAGCACAACTCAATTGATGGATATTAACTTAACCTAGCAATCCTACTTTTGGGCTAATCCATGATTGCTATCATTCAACGCTAAGTCTAGTTGAGAACTACTCTGACATAATCAAAGTAAGAATAATATCTGAGTATAATGCATAGATAAAACACTGGAGTTACAATACAAATCTCCCTAAGGAGTTACGAATCTTCTCCTCTAATAAAAACTCTATAACCTAGCACCGTACGTCTTCGTATGTCTACTGGTTTCATACCTAAAGTATAAATATAAAACCATGAAATCTAGGTCAAAACTCGTCCAAGGGTAAACTTGTAATCTTGTGTTTTGTCTCTAACTTGGGCATGAAATCAGCTGTCTACGAATTGGTCATCGATCGATGGCAAGTGGTCAGTATCGATCGATCTTGGTCATGTAACATCGGTCGATGTCAAGATAGTGTCGTCGATCGATGGAAGTCTTGTACTTCGACTCTTTCAATGATCAGCTATGGATTATTCTCCTCTAAATGCTCCAAAAGCTCCAAGTATCTCCATATATCTCCAGAATGTACGTGGACCTGCAAAGACCTTAAAACATAGCCTAAACACATATCATGGCCTAAAACTGGTAATAAATAGGCTATATCAGCTATGCGGCTGAACAAAGCCTTCATGCCAAGCCAGAACATTTGAGTTACCACCGCTCCATCCAATCACTTAACGACGAATATGGCAATCCGCGATTCCTCTAAAAATGACAACTGGCCATTACGCAAATAATTATTGTATAACCCAGAAATGGAAATCATACAGTAAATTCTTTACAACAAGACTCAATCTTAACAACCAAACGGTTAACAAAAACCTTGTACTTGTCGAAAAAATCGACCAAGTTCTATATGTAACATTTTAAGCCCGCAACATTTTACCCATAAAAAAGTGGCATATAAGTAAAACCTCGTAACTAAGCTCCTAGAGCTATACGAAACATCCTTAAAGATATATGAAATAAATCTCGGAGGGTTGACTCTTCACAAAGCATTGTGAAGGAAGATGCTTACTCCAAGGGAAAAATTCACGCGACCCCTTGGTCCTAATTCCTCGATCACCAATCGAACAATTTAATATGCAAACAGAAACAACAGTTTTGGCTGCGAACATCCGCAAACAAATCAAAACGTTCTCTTCCCTAAGGTCAAAAAAAAACCCTTGCGACACCGCAAAACAACTTCAAGCCCGCAAATTTCAAGAAAAAAATATGGCATATTAAAGAAAAACCAATCTTCAGCATCGCTAGACGTCACATACGTCTACAGAACCGTTTTTCAACAACCTTCCTCGATTAAAACACCATCTTGGAAGACCAAACAGTCATACGCACTAACACCTTCTCAAAAACACATCTTTCGCGAATTTGGCTACCTATGTCACCAAAGTTGACTTACTTTTTCTGTCACACATCCGTTTAGAACTCCAAGGTTAAGCGTGCTTATGCTGGAGTAGTGAAAGGATGGGTGACCTATCGGGAAGTGATTCGTGATATCATGTGAGTGAGGTCAAAGCACAGGGAAATGTCGAGTGGTTAGGGTCAGTAAACAATGATTTCGAGCATTGGAAAATTTACGCACCAACCATTGGAACGAGATGGGGGCCATATTTCGAGTGAACGGGCGTGGGTGGCCCATTAGCCGTGAGCGTTCTGGGCATTACAATTAGGTATCAGAGTTGGTTAGCCATCTCGGTTCTGACCCTATAGGCGTCTTGAGACATATTGTGGTGCGCAACAGGGGCGTTGCGCTCTGTGAGTGGGGGTAAATTGTAATATCCCGATTTCTGGTATATGATGAAGGGCTTAATAGAATTGATTGGGCTACCTATGTCACCAAACAGCGCTTACCTTTTCCGACACACATCCATTTAGAACTTCAGAGTTAAGTAATGTTAATGTGGAGTAGTGAAAGGATGTGTGACCTATCCAGAAGTGATTTGTGGTACCGTATAAGTGAGGTCAAAGAACGGAAAAAGGTTATGTGGTGATTACAGGGTCAGTAAACAAGATTTCAAGCCTTCAAAACTAACGCACAACCGTCAATTTTTGAAGGTTGATGGGTGTGGGAGGCTCATTAGCCATGGGCGGTCGTGACGTTACAAGAGCTTTGTTTTATATCATCGACATGTTTTGTGTATTGCTTGACATGTACATGTAGGTAAACAGTGAAGTTAATCATATTGGATGATGTACGTGTTCCTAAATTCGTTTCACTGCTCTTGTCAAAATTACTCATTCAATCTTAAACGTCAGTGTTGCTTCCTCTGAAACTCAAAATTTTTTTTATCAATATGATCTGTTCCAGTTCCATAATAATTATGAAGATAACAAAATTCCTGAAAAGGATTACAGGAGAGGAAGAAGACGATAATGATGAGAATTACATAGGACTAATAAGCAGCATTTCTGTTGGGCATACATCAACATTTTGTCTTCCCTACATCGATTTATATGTATACATAAAAAGAAGAAAACAAAAGCAGACTCGTGGCAGTGATCTGGCAGTTCCTAACATTTACCACTTTTATTACAATGTTATAGGCTCTATTTGGAGTCTGATATGTGTGTCTAGGATGTGTTTTAGAGTATTTTCAGGAAAAAATGCATTTTGGAGCGTTTTAAAGATTATGAGAGTTTATGGAGCTCAGTGAGAGAGGTACCTCGTAGCTAGTCAAGTGCAGCAAAATACGAGTCGAGACAAATCATGGTGTCGATCGACGATGTGCCCTTGCCGTCGATCGATGGTCAACACGCAGAAGTTAATTCGCATAATACCCAACTTGAAGCCCAAGTCATAAAAATTACAAGATTACCCCTAGACGAGTTTTACCTAGTTTATATTGTCTACTCCAGTGTTATTTTACCTAGTTTATATTGTCTTTGCTAGTGTTTTATGAAAAGAAGAAAGACTTAAGAGGATTTTAGCAAACATAGTAGTTTTTGGGGAAAAAATCAAGACTTCTTTCAAGCTTTGTATTGGAACCCCAATTTTATATCCCTATTATTATATGCATTATCTTATGTTTATGAATATGTTCTGCTTAGCTATGTCTGAGTAGATCTCTTGCTAGATTTAGGGTTTATTCATGGTTTTGACGGATCAGCTAGACAATAGAATTGCTAGGGTGATTATTAGATATATCAATAGAATTGTGCTTATTGATTGTGTTTTGGAATAGCTAACTAGAACCTTGATATTACGATAATTGATACTGCAAGAGTAGGATCTTTACCTAAACAAATCAGGTTGATCTTAAGTTTCTAGGGAAATCGAGAGATTATTCTTGTAATTCTAAGTGAACTTATCGAATTGGATTGTTTAATGCTTGACTAAGAAGCCATCGATCGATGCCCTTTGCATACCATTGATCGACGGTCATTCTGAAATTGCACAAGAAAGTTTGTAGACTCTGAGCTTAGCCATAGTAAATATAAATTATATCTTTACTTATTAAATTTGTGTTCTATGACTCAAAACACCTTGGTTTTTATCCATTATAATTCACTACTTCAAAACCCTAGATTTAGCTATTTTCCTTAATTGTTCACAAACCAACTCATTCATGATTTACTGTTTCTTAAAGTATTGTTAATTGCCTAGCATAACTAAGTATATTATCAAATCTATTGTGTTCCCTAGCTCTTTGTAGATTCAATCCCTAAGTATTACAGTTGAACCTCTTATTTGAGAGAGCTGTAGCTTTGGCGTCATTGCCTGGGAGCAAGGATCGCCATTTTAGATTTGTTTTGCAAGTTTTGTCTAGGTTTTCTTTTCGGTTTACTTACAATTTTCTTGTATTTTGTCTTTTAGGTGCATGCCCAACAATACCATAAGCAACAAAGAAAACAACTTAATTTTTCAGACCCAATTGCCATCGAACGTAGAATCCGCAAGGAGAGATGACTAGCATCAATCGACGACAACACTTATTTATTGATCGACACTCATCTACTGGCATCGTTAAACACCAATATTGAGAGATCGATCAACAGTGATTCCTGAGAAGAGATGGTTGCGATGCTGATCGTGACAAGGAATGAGATAGGAGACTTGTATGACCTTGAAGATAATCTGCATAATGCAACATGTTAGAGAATTGATGACCAGGGGACTGTAAGCCCTGAAGCAGAAAAAGCTGATGTAGCTGAAGCCCAGGCTGCTCAGCCCATAACGTCAGATGATTACAACCGTCCCGAGAAATTTTATGCCAACGATCTGATATTTTTCCTCCATTTTTCTAGAGGAACAATTTTTATCTGAAGCCAGCCTATTTCACACTTGTGGCACAGACACAATTTCATGGACATTCTCATGAGCCCTCTATGGATCATTTGGACCGATTTGAGGATCTTGTGTTTCCCATCAAGGTTAACTGAGTCCCTGAGGACTATCTTCTATGTAAGATCTTCAATTATTCTCTTCTTGGAGATGCTTTATATTGGCTTAAGTAGATACCACCAAGATTTCTTACATCCTGGATAGACATCAAAAATGACTTCCTGTGTAGCTTATTTGATGATGCTAGAGCTGAGGATTTGAGAAGCATAATTGCTACATTCACACAGGAGCCTACAAAGTCTTTCAGACACTCCTGGATCATATTCACAGCCTACCAAACAGATTGCCCACACCATGGATTCAAAGAAGTTCAACTTCTCAGCACTTTCTTCAGAGGTATTGAGCTGTCAAACAAGATGGCCATAGACACAACCAGTGAGGGAAATTTCTGAACTAGGAGTCCAGAAGAGGCTACTAGATTGATAGAGAATTTGGCAGCTAGCAACAACACCAAGAACAATGATCATGAGGAGAGAAAATCGGCCCCTACACTGACGAAGGTTCAGATGAATTAAGTAAAAGCCATAGATCTAACAATGAGAAAGGTGAAGAAGAAGATGTGAACTTTGTTGGTGGTAATGAATTCCAGAGATATGGGAACCAAAGCTACAAAAACTCATATGGCAATGGGCAGAGGAGTAATTCCAACCAAAATCACAGCAGCAGAGACCCTACAGCAACAACAGAACCTAAGGAGCCTCTTACTATCAGAACACCCTATCAGATACTCCAAAAAACAAGAGTGAAGCCATGATTGACAAGGTTCTGGAAGAACAGCAGAAGAGGACAGTGGATTTCAATGGAAAGATTGATGCTGTCTACGTCAACCTCAACACTAAATTTGCAGCCCTCAACACCCATGTGAAGAAGTTGGAGAACCAAAGTTGTTCAGACAAGTGAGGCTGTGAGGAGACAAGAAGCTTTGATCAAAGAAAAGATTGAGACTGGACAGAAGCACCACGTCACTACCATCATTGATGATGATTTTTGGCAAGCTGTGGAAGAAATTAGGCACCAGGAGGAATAAATTTGTGAGAATCCCCTACCATGTTCGAACGACCATAGATCGACAGCATAAGATAACCATCGATCAACGATACCTGAAGAAGTTGTGTACAAAGATATGAATATTGATCGACAGCAGGACCTTTCCATCGATCGGCGGCCAATTGAAACAGAAGTATGTTCAAAGCATACACCTGAGCCTTACATATACTCATAGGCAATCAAATCCCACCCTACCCAAGCCCAGACATACATATAAACCAGTCCCTACAGTAATTGAGAAAGCTATAGATATACACTCTAGAAGAAAGAAGAAGATCCCTAAGCATCTTAGAAGGGAAGCTAGTGAGATAGAGATCCACATCTTTTCCAAGAGATTCCTTAGAATCCCTTTAGAAACCCCATTCGAGGAAGCTTATTACACTCACAGGTGCTGGATATTCTTCAGAGAAAGCAAGGAGACTAATGATTGCATTGAAAGAATGTTTAATCATATGAGGAGAAGATAAAGCTGAAGGTTAAGTTGAAGAAGAGAAACAACCCTGGAAAGTTTTTGGTTCCCTGCAACATCAAAGGACATGACTACCCTTATGCATTCTTCGACACTGGCTCTTCAGTGAGCATTATGCCAAGAACCCTGGCAGAGGTGATAAGCTTAAGAGTGGAGTCTTCTAGTGATTCATTAACTTTTATGGATTGCTTTAAGGTAAATTCAGGAGGCATAGTCAATGACCTCCAAGTGAAAATCGGTGATGCCCTAATTCTTGTAGACTTTCATGTTTTGGACATCCAAGTGGCAGCATTCATCCCTGCTACTTGGAAGATCTTTCCTGGCCACAATAGGAGCAGTATGCGACATGAAGACAAACAGGTTCTATGTATCTCTTATTGATCAAAATCATTATTATGAACCTGTTCAAGCTAGAACCAAGACTGCTCTCATTGACTTAGTTCATGAACCAGGACTTGTGGCCACGTGTTTCTGCGATTTCGAGCAAGAAAATGAGTGGGAAGATGGAGCATCAATCGACACCCAATCCAACACATTGATCAATGTTATTCGCCAACAATCAATCAACACCCACTCTTTGACATCGATCGATGACAACCCTGACCTTGGGCATGATACAACTAAACTATATTACGACACTTCTTATCTTGAAGAGAAAGCAATATAGTATAGTGCTCTTGCACTCGGGGAATTTCAAAATTTCAGAGGATCAGATGAAACCTAGATCACACCATCAATCGACAGTGCCTCAATACCATCGAACGATGCTAATCTGGCTGAAGGGTATGAAACTTATAAGGATGCAGATAGAAAAAGATTTCACTGGGAAACCAGAGATGAGTATGGAGTTTATAGAGATGAAGATGGCAATACACGAGCTATAGATGGAAGAATCATCAACGTGTCAAAGCAAGGCATCAGAGATATTCTTCAGAGAGTAGCCATCATTGGACACAATCGTCTCTGTTCGCTAGAGTATGCAGAAAACTTTGAGGAAACCAAGCCATCAACTGACTACTACAGCAGAGCAAACGTAGATGACATGGTACAAAGAATCTATAGAGCACATGAGATGTTGATGGATGATTACTACAAGAGGATTGATGATATCTATTACCCATTCAACAACAATATTATCTAGTCAACCACGTGCATGGAGGAGATGAAGCAAAAGATGGACACTATTCATCAGATGATTCAGAGACAGCACGCGAATGGAGCAAATGAAGCACCATCGATCGACAGACGACATCGACCACCGATCGACGTTTCACGCGGACCATTTAGACATACGATCGTAACTGAGAAGCTGCTAGAAGATAAACTTAATGGAGTGTATGCATCTCAAGACATGATGATGGAAGACATTTCTAGAAGATTGGATGGCATATCCATACCCACATATAGCATAATTGGCTGGTTACAAAAACGCATTGACAACCTTGAGGAAAGGATGGTTCAAATTGATATCACCAAGGAAAACATGGCAACCAGAGAACCAGAGGTGAAGAAGCCATAAGAAGCTTCGTTGGTACCTGGTTCCAGATGAGCAAAGAATATGTGGACACTTGTTTTCCAACAAGTGATAATCTACCCCCATTTTTGCCAAAGCAGTGCTAGACGTCAAGGTAAAGACTATAACCAAGCGCTAAGTGGGAGGTGACAAGAGGGTTTTTACGTATTTCAATGCAAACTCTATCAAATTAACCCTACAAACTACTCTTTCCAAGAGCGGTTAAAATGTAACACTTAGGGGTCGAATCCACATGGAGCGTGGGCACACAATAAACTCAACATAGTCACGATTAAGCTAGGTAAATAGATTAATAAGCATTAAATAAACTATAGCAGATAATTAATTGATTGGTAAGTAAACAATAATAATAAATAGCTAGATTTAGGGTTTCAGACAAGTGGATTATGGAGGATAGAAACTAAGGGTATTAATCATAGAACTCGATATCTAAAGTAAAAGACGACCAGCTCTCGCTGCGAGTCTAATATATTGACTAAGTCTGATGTCTCAGCTCTTGCTTGTTGACACGGAATAACCGCCGATCGATGCCAATGATCCTGCGTCGATCGATGGTCTCCTAAGTCAAGATTTATGACCTAATTCGATAAGTTCACTAAATTAACTAAATCAACTCTTGTTTGTTTCTAGTAACCTAGCTAAACATGATTAATTATGGTAGTAGGCCTTGCTCTCGCTTGCGCCTACCTATCCTAAGATCATGGTTCTAGTTAGCTAATATAGAACACAAGCAATAAACACAATTATATTCATAGATCCAATAATCACCTTAGCAATTCTATTGTTTGGCTAATCCATCAATGTCATTAATAAACCCTAAACCAAACAACAGATCTACTCAGACATGATCTTTGTCACAGAAATCATAGATGAATAGAACATATATATAGAATAAAAATAAAATTAAGAACCAAAGGAGTTCCAGGAGGACTCTGAAGGAGTTCCTCCCTTCTCTCCTAACCCTAGAACAATAGACAAAATAAAGCTTGGTGCCTAAACAATGGCATAGAAACATATAAATTGGATTTTAGGTTGTCCATGGGTATTTTGGTAATTTATGATGGCTTTTAGGATTAAGTCGGTAGTAAAAAAGTCGGGCCTGTCTTCTGGGATCAAATTCGATCGACACTAAGGCTGTGCCGTCGATCGTCACTCATTCGTTTTCTCGACAGCTTCCTCTCGCGAGGCAGAGAGACCATGCTTAAGTAAATTGGCTATAAATTTAGATCTAACCATCTGATGGACCTCTAACCGGTGGAACTGGAAAGCTAACTCAAAGTCATATCTGTTGTCAAAAGATCAGCTCGATGTCACAGTGGGAAGATCTCCATCCATAGCTAAACATCTGGCGCATCTGCGTAGTTCTGCATCTCTAAAAGCTCCAAAATTACCAAAGTTCTCCAGAACGTACCTGAACCTTAAAATACTCTAAAAATACTCTAAAAACATATAATAGACTCTAAATAGGTATGATATCATGTCAAAATAGTGGTAAAAATATAAAGTCCTATCAACTTCCCCAGACTTAACCTTTTGCTTGTTTTCGAGCAAATAAAGCATGTGAAAGAGGTTTTGAAAAGCAGAGACTCACATAATGTTTAAGTATAACTGTGACCCTACTTTGTTGCAACCAAATCCTATCAACTCAATCACAGAGAAACTTTATATACCCTATCCTAGTATAGCAACCAATTCCATTTTACAAACAACTTAGCAAATACTAGCTTGACTCGCCCCTCTACTGATTTCATTTCTTTGCATAAGATAAATATGTATGCTTTACCTTGGGAGTATCGATCAAATGATATATGGACTCTTACCCCTAAAAGTATCTGATCACACAAGTAGTCTTCTCTAATCCCTTTCCTCTCTCTCTTCTCACTTTTTCTCAGTCAATATCTCTCTTCTTTTGAGGGTATCATTTTATTTTTTTAATTGACTGAGATATTTGTACATGTTTCCATGAATCATGCCCTAATAGTTTTTGCCACCAGATCCTGTTCACTTCTTTTTGACCTTTGTCTCTTTCTAGGATCATATGAATCAAGCTTTAATGGTTGTAGCCACCAAATCATGTTCAACTCCTTTTTTAATCTGAAGGAGAGAGAGAGGGGAATCAGAAGCATACAGACTTTTACCTTCCAGCACTTGGTCATAGTCTTTAGCTTGACGTTTTGGAGTTCTGTTTCAGTTCCTGATGAGATTGGGGACTTGCTGCAAAACAATTTCCAATATTCAATGTGTTCAGCTTCATCACTTTTTTTGTGAAAGCCTCCATAGACTCTTCTCCTTTGTCTATCATCTCAGCAATAAGGAGTGCTCAAAGCTTTGAAAATGGCTGAAAGAAGCATCTGCTGCGCGCTCTGTCTTTCCTGACACCATCTGAGAAGTGGGGAATCAATGATAACCGAGGACCTTCCTTGATCCTTTCTCTCTTCTTCCAATTCCTCCTCTTCTTTCCCCCAGACTTGTCTGATCTCGTGGTGCCTCCGTCAAAAATATTATGAAACACTTCAAACACATTCTGCTCTGATCCGTGATGAGTGTCAATCGACGTTCTAGAGTTGATGTCGATCGATGTTCCAATGTTGGCATCGATCGATTCATCAATGATGGTGTCGATCGATGCTGCGACAGATGGTCCTTTGTCAACGTCACCTTCATACTTCAATACTCTATGAGAAACAACTATATGCTGAAGATCATTAAATACCTCAACGTAGAGATCCACATGCCCACTTCCATCTGGTGGAATAGGAAATTCAACCTCAGAAACAGCACTGGGAACCACAAACTTCACAGGGTCATGTACCTTCGTCGCTCTTTTGTGAAAACCAGCAGCTTTTGCTGTGCAGATAGGTGGTCGTAGATGTTCAGGGACAGCAAGGTGTGAGGTCTCAGACTTGTGCATTCTCTCCTCAACCAGTCCTGTTTCAATCATGTAACCTGGTTGTTTGTCCAACAATAAGTGTCAATCGATGTCGGATGGGTGGTGTCGATCGATAGCATCATGTGGGTGTCGATCGATATAATTAGGTGGGTGTCGATCGATGTTAGCCTTTGGGGAGGTGTATAGATCTTTTCCCGAAGTGTTCTGATCGTCATCAAGCTTCATCTCCAAGTCCTGATCCATATCTTCAAGTTTTTCCTCCAGCTCTGGGAAGTTTTCAATATTGAATTTCTTACTCGAATCCAAATACCCAAGTTGTTCTCTATCCTCAACCTCCAAAAGATCTCCCATGGTGATTTCTCTAACTACACCTGGAGCATGATAACAACTTGATACATTGGTGCTCTCTAGTGTCGAGTCTGCAATGTCCTGAAGACAACTTGATCTTTCATGGATGTCGAGTGGTGTCGATCCACAATAGAATTTTGTGTCGAGCGATGCTGAGGTCTTAGGGTCGATCGACGTTGAGATCTTAGTGTCGATCGACGCCGAGGTCGGATCGATAATATCAGCTTCTTCTGCTCTGCTCGGCTCAGATCCACGAAACTTAATACCCATTGCTATGTATTCGAGAAGTTGTCATGGAATCTCGTATTCCTTCTTAAATTTCCAAATTTCAAGGAACTTGTCCCACTTATCGTTGATCTCTTTTTCTCGAGATGCTGCAGCTTCATCGAGAAATTAATAAAGGAATTCTCTTTCAATATCATCCTAGCGAGTCAGAGATCGTGGTTCCAGTCGACTAAACCAGCTAAATGCATTTCCAGAGATAGGGGAAGATATTGTAGAGCATGTGGTATTCAGACACTTCATTCTGCTTGATCCTTGAGACTAGATCCACAAGTTCTTCGATGTGTTCCTTTGAATCTTCATGAGGCAAACCCTGAAAAGAGTTATCAGCTGCCCAATCATACCATTCACGGCTCAACTGGAAGTCATTTATCTCAGCAATAGCAATGACATTAGGGATCACAGCACCTTGTGCATTAATCAATTGTTCTATACTACTGAGAGGGCGACCTTCGTCTATAAGATCCCATTCTCAATAGCTTTATGTATCAGCACTTCAACATTCTCTGTCTTCCTGGAAGTAGTATCGATGGACGGTGAAGTGTGGGTGTCGATGGATGTAATGATGTTAGTATCGGTCGACGGTGAAGTATTGGTTTCGATCGATGCTCGCTTCTCTTTGCTAGAGATCACTGTTTGGAGGGTGTCGACAGCCCTCGTAGACTTATGGATCGTGCGCAAATCAGCAGGTTCCTTTTTTTGAAGAACCAAAATCCTCTCCTCATTGCTTCCTGGTACTAATATGCATGTACTAAAACACAAGAAAAAAATTTATGTAAGTAAACTAATATAGAAAATTCCTAGACTAAACCAAACAAATTGAGTCTAATGGCGAATCCTTGCTCCCCGGCAACGGCGCCAAATTTGACAGGAGGGTTTTTATGTATTTCAATGCAAACTCTATCAAATTAACCCAACAAACTACTCTTGCCAAGAGAGGTTAAATTGTAGTATTTAGGGATCGAATCCTCAGGGAGCGTGGGCACACAATAAACTCAATACATTCGCGATTAAGCTAGGGAAATAGATTAATAAGCAGAAAATAAACTATAGCAGATAATTGATTGATTGGTAAGTAAACAATAATAAAAAAATAGCTAGATCTAGGGTTTCAGGCAAGTAGATTATAGAGGATAGAAGCTAAGGATATTAATCATAGAACTCGATATCTAATGTAAAAGACGACCAGTTCTCGCTGCGAGTCTAATCTATTGACTAAGTCTGATGTCTCAGCTCTCGCTTGTTGACACAGAATGACCATCGATCGATGGCAATGATCCTGCGTCGATCGATGGTCTCCTGAGTCAAGCTTTATGACCTAATTCGACAAGTTCACTAAACTTACTAAATCAACTCTCGTTTGCTTCTAGCAACCTAGCTCAGCAGGATTAATTCTGGTAGTAGACCATGCTCTCGCTTGCGCCTAACTATCCTATGATCAGGGTTCTAGTTAGCTACTCTAGAACACAAGAAATAAACACAATTCTATTGATAGATCTAATAATCACCCTAGCAATTCTATTGTTTGGCTAATCCATCAATACCATTAATAAACCCTAAACCTAACAAGAGATCTACTGAGACATGATCTTTGTCACAGATATCATAGATGAATATAATATATATAGAATTGAAATCAAATAAGTAACCAAAGGAGTTTCTGGAGAACTATGAAGGTGTTCATGCCTTCTCTCCTAACCCTAGAACAATAGATAGAATAAAGCTTGGTGCCTAAACAATGGCATAAAAACATATAAATAGGATTTTAGGTCGTCCATGGGTATGTTGGTAATTTTTGATTGCTTCTAGGTTTAAGTCGGGTGTAAAACAAGTCGGGCCTGTCTTCTGAGATTACAGTCGATCGACACCAAAGCTGTTCCATCGATCAACACTCATTCATCTTCTCGACAACTTCCTCTCGCGAGGCAGACAGACTACGCTCCAGTAAAACGGGCAAACTTTAGATCTAACCGTTTGATGGACCTCAAATCGGTGGCGTTGAAAAGATAACTCAAATCTCTATCTTGTGTCAAACTATCAGCTAAATCTCACCATGGGAAGGTCTCCATACATAGCTAAAGATCTGACGCATCTGTGCAGTTCTGCATCTTTAAAAGCTCCAGAATTACAAAGTTCTCCAGAACGTACCTGAACCTGAAAATACTCTAAAACATACTCTAAAAACATATAATAGACTCTAAATATGGCTGATAGCATGGCACAATAGTAGTAAATATGAGGCCCTATCAGGAGGCAACCCACTAATTAGTAAGTTTTAGTTTCATTTTTACTAATCTATTACTAATTTTGGATTTTATTCATTGAAGGTTATTATTATATTAAAAAAGAAGATCGAGAACCAAAATTGGTCGACGACAAAGCATAACAATTGGTCAATACCGATCCCATCGGTCGACACCCATTACTTACCATCGGTCGACACTCATTACAGAGTCTGATATCGATATTTTTCCTTAATCTTTTTACTTATGATTTAATGTTTGCAACCTAATCGAGACGGGATAACACTGGGGATATTGTTACTTAAGTTTGGGGGAAAGTTTAGTGATATTGCTTTCTATTTAATGTTTTATTTCTATGTGTTTTATAAAGTTTTATTGAGTCAAAAATGGATTATGATGAGTTTAAATTTTTACTTATTATCTAACAATTCTAGATTTGTTGATTGCAGAGAGTACTAGAGATACCAAAGTGGATCATCATGCCACCATATCACACTTGCTTAGAAAGTTTGAAGGAGATGGACTTTCATTTCCATTTGCTATACAGTTTCTTGAAACATTACTACTTATATGTCCCATCGCACACCCATTATGGTTAAACATAGCGGTGTGAGATATGAGTAACTGTAAAGAGCCTCATATGGTGTGTATAACTATTGTTGTATGTGAACTCTGCCTGAGGTAGATACTTCCCCAGCCTATTTTTTTGAAAACAAAAGCCATAATCTTATCTTTTGAATATTCTTCTCTAGCTAACCTTTCTTTCTATGGATACAAGCTATACCCATGTGAACTTCAGTCTCGAGGGCTTCTGGAAAGCTTGCTAAAAGCAGTTATAAATTGTATCCCGATATGTTAAAATACTGACTTAATAGTCCCATAATCACATTAATGTAATCTTGCAATAAACGTTCTTTTCGTTTGTCTTTTAAATGGTTGAAAACAAGTTGCTTTGGTGATTCAGTCCATGATCACTATTATGAATTTTATTTTTCTTCGCCACTTGTCACATCAGCCCAGTGGTAAATTCCATAGCCACGATATCTCATTTTCACCTTGGGAGAGGTAGGTTCTACGGTAACCCACTATGTACCTAATGCTCCGCCTTAACCATCAGAGAATTATGACAACGAAAAAAATGTTGCCATGTCCTTTTCTAACCAGTCCAATAGTAGTATTCCTTAAGGCCCAATATTTTTTGGGGTATATGAAAAAATGCGAGTAGTGTGCTTGTTGTAATATTTCATTTCTTACCTGCTCATCCTTTTTTCATACATACTCGTTTACGGTATAATATTATCTCGATCATTGTGATGACATAGCTGAAGACCTTTTCTTTCTTTTTTTCCCACTGCCTCGCCCTTTGTTTTTTTTTCTTTTTTTTTCTTTTTATTTAGGTCTGTCTTATCCTCCAATGTAAGCATGTACGATCCAATGCCTCAAGACCAACTGCCTCTGCCTTCACTTCAACTTGCACATAACTTGAGGCTAGCAAGTGTTTTGGCTTGCTCCTGTCCATGGTTCCTTATACGTTGCTTGTGTGCTTGCCTAACACATTTTGCACCTAGTTGGCCTTACCATATGGTATGTGATCTCAAAATTATACTCTGCTTACATCGATATTCATATGCAATGTCTCAAACTCAAATCTTCTGGAATGAAATATACTTAAGATTGATGACCGGTGAGAATATAAACCTCCGCCCCAAGGAAAAATACTTGTCCTGGTAAACTTCTTGTCTGTCGGATCCTGAAGTTGCTTTTCTCAACTCAACTATTTCTGTCAGCGCTACACGGTATGGTGCTTGTGACTTTGTTATTGTCTTTGTTTCTATCTCATTAGTGAAAACATTATTCTCTCCAACATCTTAACCATCAATATGGTTGTTAAAAAACCCTTTCAAAGGTTCGAATACGTTTGCTTACTCTGCAACCATTGGTTTATCATGGAACTTTTTCTTTCCAACATCTGAACCATCAATATGGTTGTTAAAAAACCCTCAACTGCTCTTTCCAATAACTCATCAACATGCAACATGGAAATAATCAAATCTTGTTCGTTTTAAAGCCTTGGAAGATAACTATTGCTTCCGCTCCGATTATAAACACATTTTTATACTCATGCAATCGAGAACAACTTGATGATACGACAACAATCCATATTTAGTATCACGTCATAAAGGTTCAGCTCCATCTCTGATAAATCTCCCATAAATTAAAGTCATTTGAGTATGACCAGAAATCCTGATATATGCTTGTCGCTCCAAACTTCTATATGCCAATAATATGAATTTGCTTAACTTTTGTTTCGAATACACTTTGTAATGATCAACCCAACCAGAAATCTGACGCAAAACAATAAATAACTCGAAGATCGACACAACACAAGCTTCCGCACCCCTAATCCAAAAGTGATCTCCATGAGTTTACAGAATAGCATGCCTCCAATAGTTAACATACTCACACACAATGATACATATGACAAAAAAACACATGCTAACCAATGGCTCACAACTCATACCACATAATCTCCACGTATATAAACTCATGAAGCGATGGCTTGGAGTTTGGACGGTGGCAGAAACGTCCAATATCCACTCATGGATAATCTCTGAATAACGTCTGACAAAACTGATGCACCTGAGAACTGTGTCAAATTGTGATACCATCAAACTTTTGAACATCTTGCTGAAACCCTATAAGCCAGAGAACGAATGACGATGATTTTACTCATCGACATAAAAGAGACAATTGAGTTTGTAATTACTGGATATAAAGGTGCTATTTAAATTTTTAATTTTAATCTTTTCGAATCCCATTTTTTGAAAACTTTGAAATCTGAATCCCCTAATCGCCATCCCAGGTCGTGACCAGGACGAAATCCACTCTGATACCAGGTATGGTATGCTAAACCAAAAGTCCATAGACTTGGTCATAGCACTCTGAATAAATATAATTTAATCCTAACATATTACAAGCATGACACCTAAAGTACCCAAGAAAGAAACAATGGCCTTAATCTCATACACACACACACCCCTCGAACCCCCACAGGATGCTCATACAGTCGGGAGAGTGCCCAGCCACATACAGTCTGGAGAGTGTCAGGCCACCTACAGTCTAGAGAGTGCCAGGCCACCTACATTCTTGAGAGTGCCAGGCCACCTACAGTGTGTAGAGTGCCATGCCACATCACATATAGTCGCAAATACTCATCATGGTATCCACTTACATCTATCACACTTAAATGAAACAAACAACATTGAATGCTCTGACATCCTATTTTTGGCTTAAACAAAGAACCTAAATAACTTTCAAACAGATTCCAAATAGACATCAGAAAGACTCAATTCACAAAGACAGAAACATATTAGAATTAAACAATAATTATGCGAAGTCCTAAGCCGGTGCGAGAAGTTATGAGATTAGCCCTCACCTTAGCCAATATTGGAAAGGGATGGAGAAACTCCCAAAAATGGGTAAACAAAAAGACTCGGTAGCTAAGCAAGTACCAAGGTTCCATGATTCCTCCCTACGCATGAAACCTTTAGGTTTTAAGTTATAAATGTTCCTTGTAGCACATGCAACAAAGGAGAACGCACTATAACCTTCACAACTTGTACTTGCAACGATGGATCATGGACTCCCGTGAAATGGGGTGCACTTTTGGTGACTCTAGTCTCATGAAGGCGTCGATTCCGTGGTAGTTGGTGAAGAGACAAAATTATGTTTTGTATGCTTTCACTCTCTTGGCTTGCTCATGACAACCATACGGACGTGAGTGGAGGATAAGAGAAAATAGCGGAGGAGAGGAAGCATGAACAAGGAAAGCAAGGTGGTGTAATGTGGTTTTACGTGTCTTACACTCTCTCATAACGATGACGGTAAGTGAACATTCCCGGTACATGGCCCAAATTTTTTTAAGAGAAATGCACTTCTCCACGCCCCATTAGGGTTTATACCTAGGGTTCCCTACAGTTTCTTACAAATATAGCTGCTCCCCTTCTCTTTTATCTCATCACGTATCTGAAGCGGAGCTCTGCAGAGAATTCCCAAAGACCGAAAACCCTAGCTGTCGCCTCTCTCTTTCTGTTGTGTCGTTTCTCTCTTCTCATGTCTCTCTTTATCGCTTTCGATCTCTCTCTTATCTCCCTCTTCCTCGCCATCACTCTCTCGCTCCTAGTCGGCGCCATGTTGGTGTTTGTGGTGGTAGTCGTGTGGTGGTGGATATCAGATCTCGTTCCCCCTTTTGTTCTCTTTTTTCCAGATCCAGATCTAGATCTATAGTAAGGTGAGGTGATCCGAACCCAGATCTTCTCACGTTTTGTATACTCCT
Source organism: Moricandia moricandioides (assembly GCA_905132885.1). Lineage (NCBI taxonomy): Eukaryota > Viridiplantae > Streptophyta > Magnoliopsida > Brassicales > Brassicaceae > Moricandia > Moricandia moricandioides. The sequence continues at coordinate 42,777 of CAJHQQ010001961.1, forward strand.
TCATGTTGGAACTAGGGTTTGGTTAGACTGTGTTTGAGAGTTAGGTTGATAGATCATAATGGATACTAGGTTGATAGATGAATGGGTCATGATGCATAAGAACCTTCACATTGTTTAAAAGGGCTTAATGGACTGCCTTGTGTTGATGTGGATGAATGGTTGTTGATTGATGACTGTGTGATTGGTTGTTATGATTCCATGTGATGATCATTGATGAGATTCTCGGTTGCTAGAAAGAAATACATGCTTAGGCTGATAGGTGAATGTAAATTAATATTACAATTGGTACCAAATGTAAATGATGGTTGAAGTGAATGACATGTGCAATTGGTACCAATTTTATGAATGAGTATGTGAAGTGTATTGTGTGAGACACGGATAATGGGTGGTGTCTAGTGAATGAGAAGGAGTCTAAGTATAATTGAACAAGTTAAAGTGGATGAGAAATGTGAGATGAGAACGAGAATGAGAATGAGAATGAGAATGAGAATGAGAATGAGAATGAGAATGAGAATGAGAATGAGAATGAGAATGAGAATGAGAATGAGAATGACAATGACAATGAGTTATTTTGTCAATGAACCTGTATGCTGTCCTGATTGGACCACTGAGAACGGGTGGGCGTCTAGAGTGTAGGATGTGTGCAGACCTGTGGGACAGTAGCCTAACAAGAGGTACCCACGAAAAGTGATGAGAAAGGCCCTGTAAATTTGGTGACCACAAAAGGCGGGATAAAAAATGTGAAAGGGTGCCATAAGATCGAGTCAATGGCAAGTTGTGGAATAAATATGGCTATTAAGACCGGGGTGGCTGATAGAGCTGGTGGGCCAACGAGCTGCAACTCGGATGGTCATTTAGGAAGCTGGGGGGGGGGACGGATTCATGAGAGGGGCACCCTTCCAGGTCAGGCCGGAACGTGGAGGGACGCCCGTAAATGGCTATAGGTCCTTACGTCTAGCTGCTTGGATTCGGGTCTGTCTTGTATGTCGAGTCGATTGAGTCTAATGAGTTTGTGTGTAGCAATGACTGACTTCATTGTCTTATGTGATCACTAGGTTGATAAAAATGCATATAAATGTTGTTGACTAGAAATGGTGATGTTAGATTATTCTAGAATGCATATGATTGATTGTAGTGGCTAGCCGGCCCTCTTTCCCACATTAAGTAGTGTAGAGTGTCGTGCGGAGGGTCTAGTCTAGTCACTTCACTGAGTAATCCAATTACTCATTCCCTTCCTTTCCATTTCTCTATGCGCAGGACTGTAGGTAGAAGTATATGGATACGGGTGAATGGTACTACACAGAAGGATTGTGTCCGTCGACTCTTGGGACCAATAATGGGACATGTAGGATTGTCTAAAATGAGTATAAACGTGTCCATAACACTCGCTCTGTAACCCCGGTTGGACGCCGGAGGAGCGGGACGTTACAGAAACGATCAAAGAAGAAGAAGAATTACACATATAAACTTTTGTACTCGTTTAGGTCAAGGAGAGGTGGATGATTGGGGTTTAGTAATAATAATAAAACTAAACCAGCTTTGGTTATGAAAATATAATTAATTATAAACCAAACCAGTGACTCTAGCGAACCGGGTCGTTACAATAACTTTCTTCCCAGTAATCTATATGGAGAAATCCAATTCCACATTATATGAAAATGTTTTTCTTCAATTTTCGAATCAAATGCTCTAGTGCTCTTAACTGGAAAAAAAATATTGCATACACCTGCCCCAAAAATGAATTAAATAAAACTTTATTCTAAGGGAAAATTAGTAAAAGACCATGAAACCAAGAGAAACTTTCATAATTACAAGCCTACAAAGAGTATCCGCGGACCATCCAGACCGACCCATAAAACAAGTAGAATCTAGCTAACAAAGAGAATCTCAGAACAAAGATGAAGAAGAATCTAACTAAAGTTTCAAGTATGAAGCCTTCTATATTCTAAATTATTCTAAGCCAACAGAGTTATTCTAGGTCTAAATCTTCGTGATCCCTGCGCCTTTAGCTTTAGCTCCCCTTATATATGCCTTCTGGGTCGGTTCCTCTTTCCTTTTTTGCCCCAAGGTCGAGTTTATCGCTTTGCGGAAACATTCCTTTTTATCTCGATCTTCATCATTATCTTGGAACATTTATCTTCCAATCTCGCGAGACTTATCTTCTTATGCGAGTAAAGATACACCGTCATATCATTGTTGGGCTCAATTTCGTATAAAATCGCAAGTGGGTTTTTAGCTGCGTTCTAGGCCTCTTTGGACCGTGTTTTGAAACATTTTTACGATTTATTCGAAAGAACGTTTAATAATAAGACATGGCTTTATCTAGAAAGTTCAGACTTCTCGTCTAGTTTGGACAACTGTGGTGTTGAGTTAATCGTTGCCGTTTTTACGATAACCATGAACATCATTTGGGAAAATTAGTCTTCGCGGTTTTCATCATAAATGGCCAAGGTAACTCCGACTGAGAGGAAACGAAGAGCATTTCGATCGCGACTCAAATACGAACACAAAGGAGAGACACAACTCGCCATATGGATATCCATAATTGGAGAGCTGAGGTCGCCATATGGCGACCCAGTTTTTGAACGGTCAAGTCGCCATATGGCGACCCAGACTCGGAGAGCCTAGGTCCCCAGATGGCGACCCGAAATCGGAGAGCCTAGGTCGCCATATGGTGACCCGGACTCGGAGAGCCTAGGTCTCCATATGGCGACCCGGTCTCGGAGAGCATAGGCCTCCACTTGGCGATCCGGACTCGGAGAGCCTAGGTCGCCATATGGAGACCCGGTCTCTGAGAGTCTAGGTCGCCATATGGAGACCCGGACTCGGAGAGCCTAGGTCGCCATATGACGACCCGGACTCGGAGAGCCTAGGTTGCCATATGGCGACCCGGACTCGGAGAGCCTAGGTTGCCATATGGCGACTCGGACTCGGAGAGCCTAGGTTGCCATATGGCGACCTGGAATCGGAGAGCCTAGGTCGCCATATGGTGACCCGGACTCGGTGGGCCTAGGTCGCCATATGGCGACCCAGACTGTGTGGGTCTAGGTCGCCATATGGCGACCCGGATTGTACGGGTTCAGGTCGCCATATGGTGACCCATACTTTGCGTCTAGATCATTCAAAATTAATATTGCGACCTGGAGCTGTATTCGGTGATCTGGGGTTCGTTTGGTGACTCTTACTTTTTTTTATCGTAAAATCTCAAGTGTAAACTCAGATTGAGACAAAACGAAAAGCATTTTGATCGCGAATCAAAGAAGAACACAAAGGAGAGACACAGCTCTCCATATGGAGACCAGAATTGGAGAGCTGAGTTTGCCATATGGCGACCCAGTTTTTGAAAGGTCAGGTCGCCATATGGCGACCTGGACTCGGAGAGCCTAGGTCCCCATATGGCGACCCGGACTCGGAGAGCCTAGGTCCCCATATGGCGACCCGGACTCGGAGAGCCTAGGTCGCCATATGGCGACCCGGACTCGGAGAGCCTAGGTCTCCATATGGAGACCCGGACTCGGAGAGCCCAGGTCGCCATATAGTAAACCGGACTCGGAGAGCTTCAAATAATTCAATTTAATCTTTTTTTAAACTCGTAAGTTATCTCTCAAATTTCGTCTCTTCCAAACTAACTTGAAATTTTCAAATACTCTTTCTTTTCACTTTATTTTCTTCACGGTCCTGGATTACAATGGGCACCGATCGAATAGTCAGATTATTTTCGAAGTTTTAGGGTTGATGCAAAATAACCAGTTCAGATTCCTTAACCTCTTTGTGCAGTACCGGAAGGTGAAATACATTATGAAAATATGGCGGTTCATGAGGTAATTTCACAGCGCTGATCCTTTCGGTTATGATATATGGTTCAAAGTACTAAGGTCTGAATTTTATTCAGCTTCATTATCTTATTAGTTCCTCTAAACGTTCTTATTTCCAGTTACATTGCAGCCCAACTTCTCCAAATCTTTTCTCCTTTTATCCGCACAGTTTTAGTGGCACTCATGAGCTTCCTTAACCTTACACTGAATTAAAGATATTCAGGCCTCAGACTCTTGAACAATATTTGGATCCAAATCTCGTCTCTTCCCCACTTCGGTCTAACACAGAGAGGTGCGAGGCAACTACCCATAAAGAGCTTCATATGTGACATCCTTATGTTGAGTATTAACTATTGTTGTACACAAACTCAGCCAAAGGCAAGTGACGTGTTCAACTTATTTCCCAGTGCAACATACATTCTCTCAGCATATCTTCTAGTGTTTGAATGATACTTTTTGATCTTATATCTGTCTGTGGTGGTAAGTACTCAAATAAACCTTAGTATCCGATGCTTTCTAAAACGCCTGCCAAAATATCGATGTGGATCTTGGGTCTCGATCAGATATGATACTCACTGGTATACAGTGTAGTTTGACTATCTTTTGAAGATATTTTCTGCTAAAACACCTACTCCATCCGTCTTTTTCATGGCTAATAAATGATCCGATTTGGTGAGTCTATCCATGATCACCCATATGACATCTTTGCCACACGTCGTTCTTGCTAAATCCGTGAAAAATCCATAGTAATCATATACTCTGTAATAATCCGCTTGGTAATCCACACTTTGTGTTTATCATTTTACAAATTAAACATTGAGCTACATACCTGTTGACATCCTGTTTTATCCTACTCCAATGATAGTAACTTTGAAAAAATTGCTATATTTTATTACTTATTAGATGTATTGAACTTTTGATTGGTGTGTGTTGTAAGATCTTTTCCTTAAGGCCTTTATTCACTGACACACACGTGCTTTCGGTATTGTGATATCAAATCACACCAGCTTCTAGAACCTTCTTCAAGTTTTGAATCACCTTTCTGCCCTTCTCTAACTCTCCATGACATTTCAATTCTTTCTTCTTCCTCCAATCCAGCATTATCCATTTCAAAAGTCACATCCACAAAATCAAGATAGCTAAACTTGCTGCCAGTTCTGGTACATCTTTGATGCTTGCCACATTATCTCTTGTTTTACATAGAGCGTTTAGAACTTGATTAGATTTTCATGGATGGTTCACTATGTCCAAATCTATAATATTTCATTTCCTCAATCCATATTCATTGTCTTAGATTTAATTCACCTTGAATTAACAACTACTTTAAGCTCTTACGAACGGTAAATATCTTAACTTTTTCTCCATATAGATACCAACACCATATTTTGATAGAAAAACCCACTACTGTCAGCTCCAAGTCATGAATAGGTAGTTAACCTGGTGCTTTCATAGATGTTTTGAGGCATAAGCGATTAACATATCTTCTTGCGTAAGCACACATCCTAATCTCGTTCATGAATCATAAGTGTAAACTACATACGGTACTCCTTATCCTTTGTAATACCAACACCAGAGTTTTTGTAAAATGCTATTTAACTTCTTAAAGCTCTTCTGACATTCTCCCAACCCTTCAAACCTTACTCTCTTTCCCTTTAGTTGAGTCATCGATTTTGACAGGCTAGCAAATCCTTTTACATAATTTAAGCCAGCCAACCCGAGAAAACTATACTCTTTATGGCAACTTTAGGAAAATGTCAACTAGTGATTGATGTGACCTTTTCAGACCACTATCCAAAGATCTTATCTTCCTTTGCTAAAAACTACACTTGCTCAACTCAGTGAATAATTGATGTTCTCATATCTTATTTATCACCACGCCTAGATTCCACTCATGTTCCCCTGTAGTTCGTAAGTAGACCAGAATATCACTGATGAACACTATTACACATTTATCCAAATACTCCTAAAACACGTTGTTCATCAAGTTCATAAAATTTTTTGGCTCATTAGTTAGCCGAAACAGCATAACTATGAACTCATAGTGTCCATAACGAGTCCGGAAATCCATCTTCTTAACATTCCCCTCCGCTATAGATATCAGATGATTGACATATGGTAAATCGATCTCTCAAAACAACAAAGGTCCTTATAGTTTGTCCAACATTCATGAACTGGTGCTTCCAAGGTGAACTATGTGGCCTGATGAACTTTTGTCCGCCAAGTCCTCTAAATGCTTTAACCCAACCATCTCTGCCGAATCAAAGCGATATAAAGCTTTAGCAACCATTGCCTCTATCTAAATGGTGAAAGTATCACCCCTCATTGGTGGTGGCTTTTTAATGGTTTGAAATGTCCTTGTATTCTGCTTCAACTGTAATAATGGCTAACTCTTCATCTACTTCACCTCCCTCCATGGATATTGTGGCAATGTAAGTTTCATTTCCCTTTGCCAACAACCCTTCTGCCTGATCATCAGGATAATAATGACTCCAGTATGACATTTAATATCATGGTAAACTAACCTTTCTTCTTTCATACATAAGTTCTTAAAAGATTCGACACTCCTTACTAATTAACTTGATGAATTCTCCACAAAAGCAAAACAAATATTCCAACCTAAAGATACTTTAACCCCACCCCTTTCAATTATGACCCTTCAGGGCGGAAACATAGTGGCCTCTAACCTAGGATTTGATACAAATCATTAACGCCCGTCGCCAATCACACTGAGCCCTAGTCTCGCACCTAACTTGAACCACAAGAAACACCTGCATACACAAAAAAGGGAAAAGGGTGAATAACACAAAGTCAGTTAGTGAGGGTGGTCATGTTTGCCCACATGACTCCTAGCATTGCTAAAAATTAGCTTCATGCGAAAATACTAGTCCTAAGACATGCAATACTCATCATATTAAACAATCACCAAACATATCACATTATTCATATCAATACACAACTTTATCAACATTCTCATATCAATACACAACTTTCTTAATCACATCAACATTGCTAATCTCATAACCATGTCTAATATTAGTAATAACATGACACTTAGGCTGGCCGTCACCTCGAAATGTCGTATGCGACCTTGGATTCGTCATCTTGTTTACTAGCTTTGACAGGATCTTCATGTCCTCATTCTGACTTAACACAATTTAATATGTACTAATCACATCAGAACTCATCATTATCATGATCAACATCATCAACACAAATAATCATTAAGCATCAATCATCATCAAACGATAAACAACCTTCTAGACTTAGCATTCACGAATACAACTTGGCCACTAGTACTAAGAATCCACAGATCACACCCTCACCTTTTCCTTAAGGTTTTAAAATTGATACAGGAAATGGTGGTCAAAGCGGTTGAAAAGTTTTTATAGCGATCTGAAACTATAGACAAGAAACCGTCAATTGGTATGGATTCCTTGAAAGTAGATATTTCCAGAGACACATTACTCACGTTCTAATTCCTTCTGGTTCACCAGTAAAAACTTCTCTTAAAACCACTACTTAAATCTGGAAAGCAATAGACTAAAGATTTCTGAATTCTGAAAACACAGATTTTCTCCAACTTGAGTATCAAATAACAAATGTAATATACCTTGTATCGAAGTGTTCTTAGTGTCTATAGAAATCTAGGAACATCAGCTTTCTAATACTCAAAAAATTGTCACCTAACTCCTTATGTATCAACGGGAAATCGCCTCGCAAGATAGCTTTGTGAAACTGTAAAACCAGATCTTATCAGGCTTCAGAAACATAATGCTTTTTGTTCAACTTTTTGACCGTGTAACAACTTACCTCGTAATTGATAGCCAACAAATGTTGTGTCTTTCTTGCAACAGGATCTATCAACCCAATTTAGGTTCTTTGACCATCTCCTTTGTATTAGCTCGTAACTTTTTTTCCAAAACAACATCTTGGCAATGATTTCACTTGAGAACACATGGTAGTTGACGGCTGCGTTTTCAGCAATTTTGGCAGAGCTTCACCGTCAAATTGGTCTCTACATCTCCATTAGGTCGTGTATACTTTAAACAAGTGAAGGAGCTTAGGGTTTAGATTATCCAAAATTACTAAAATACTCTTACGTAGGGCTTTTGGCTTAAAATGTGAGTCTTATGTTTAGGGTTTGGACCATGACAATGATTTTTTTTGGTGTAGGGTTTGGTAACATATGTTTTAGTATTATTTGTACTTTTAGGGTTATATTTTAGAACCCCAAAAAGAATAAAAAAATTAAAATCTGGCATATATGTGTTTAGTTTTGTATATATTAACTTTTTTTTGTCATCAGCATACACAAAATCATTAAGTCTCTGCAAACCAAACTGGTGGCTCTACGTCCATCTGAACTACAAGCGAGGGTTGCTTCTTTGCATTGTGTGTGATGAAGATGTATGGTCAAGACGGAGCTGAAGTATTTCATGAAGCATGACATGAACTACTGGGTGAATCGCGGAGTCAAGTGAAGAGCAAGAAAAGGAATGAGCTTCAAATATTTACTAAAGAGGTGGTTTAAAGTAAGAAATGGGGAAGAAGCAATCGACTTATGAGAAAAGGAAGATTGGCTTATTTTCTGAAGGAAGGAGAATGGAAATTTTCCATTGGGTAGACTTTAGGTTTTCCCTCTAAGTATAAAGAGGGCATCAACATTGTCTTGGCTGATTAACACACAGAGAGAGCTTTTAGTTAGTGAGAGTTTTGTACGTCTGAATAAGGAGAAGCAAATCGTCTAGGGGTTAGAAGCGTAAGTGGTTCAGAGACTGTGGTAAGTCTTTGAACGGGTTAGACTAGTCAACAAGTCAAAATTGTCTTGAGCCTTGTTGAGAATCGATTTTAATAAGAACTTGTATGTGCTTTTAAAAGAATTAATCTAGTGGTATATCTTGGAAAGAGTAATCCATGTGTTACTGTGTGTTCTAGTTTCTGTATTGCATAACTCTTACACTTACATGTGAGACTATCCGCTTTAGTATTCTGCGTTTTTGGAATATGAATGAGCTCTGAATGGTTGAAACTTCTCTTGAGATCTTGATATTTTCTAGGTAACTTGCAAAGGCTTGGCCATTCATCCTCTTCCATACTAAACATTTTATAAGTTGATATTATGATTAATGAACACTAAAAAAATGAATTATATCACTTAAATTGTATCAGTAAAATAAGTGATATTATCATAAATTACTTATCTATAAATGAAACTATATATATATATGTTGGGTTCCCTCTACATGGAGGAAACCCAATGGGTTTGATTGGAGATAACCAAACTTGGTGTTGGGACATTAATATTAGTCCATGAGATTATTATTGAGCCTTAGAGTTAGTGAGACACTATATAAAGTCTCTTAACTAATTTTGTGATAAGAGAGAAGCATAACACAAGAAAAAAGATTAGACAAAAGAGAGAAAATGAGGCAGAATTTTGTCTGGGTTTGTCAAGGTAGATTTGGAGGGTCAAACGGATCCTGATCGGGCTAATATTTTGTGGGAAGCTTATTAAGTCAGTGTGTAAGCGGTTCACCTAAGCTATTAGGATTTTAACGGTTGGGTATTTTGTTGCCTGGGTTTTATTGAAGCTGGTTGTCACAGTTCTTCAGCCGTGATGTCTTGAGTGTTTGGTAAATCCGATAGTGAGATCTTCTCTGATTGAGCTAAAATTTGGCAGAGGTGTTTTTGACTTGTTTATATTGGATTCCTACGGTGGGCTTAGTCTCTGGTTTCCGGAATCCTTGTGAACTTAGGTCGTTTTGTTCCTGCTGGTTTTGAAGCTTTGTGTTGCTCTCTTGTTGTTGTTGTTCTTGTGTTTGAGATAGCTCTTTGTAGCTAGAGTCTCTGTTTTGTTCAGCTTGTTTAACAGGGAGGACGTGGTTGTACTCATACCCATTTGTATAGTGGATTGTTGAGTGGACTACGGTCCCATGGTCTTTCCTTCTCACATAGAGGAGGTTTTCCACGTAAAAAGTGTTTGTCACATTTAGTTTCTGCTTATACTAATTCTGCTATCATCGAAGTTTTTTCCTCACAGGTTCACACAAGGTCAAGGGGAACACGATCTCGCTTAGTAGTTTCCACTGCACCGAGTGTGTCTCTTTTTCCCTCAAAAAAGTGGTAGCAGAGCTACTGATTTTAGAGCTTTGGGTTTGATAACTTCGGGTTATTGTTTGCTTGTGTGAATGATGGAAAATATGGGCAGGATGATAAGCTTGAATGGTGCTAACTATCATCTATGGATGGGCAAGATGGAGGATTTTCTCTTTGTCAAAGAATTATATGTTCCAGTCTTCAAGGAGAAGAAACCTAAAAGAAGACGAATGAAGAGTGGAAGTTGCTGCATCGCCAAGTGTGTGGGTTGATAAGGCAGTGGGTAGATGATAATGTGTTGCATCATATTAAGAATAAGATTGATGCTCGTTCTTTGTGGTTTAATCTGGAGCAGTTGTATGCTAGGAAGGCCGAAAATAACAAGATGTAGATGATCAAGAAATTGATTGAGCTGAGGCATCAGGAGGTGACTCTGATGACGGATCACTAAAATGTATTTCAGGGATTGCTCAAAAAGTTATCTGATATGGGAATCAAGTTTGATGATTAGATTCAGGTCTGTGGCTTCTTGGTACTTTACCGAATTCTTGGGAGGTTTTCAGGATGTCTCTTTGTAACTCTGCGTCAGAAGGTACTATTTCGATGGATTCAGTGAAGAATAATGTTCTTAATGAGGAAGCAAGAAGACAGTCGAATGCTAGCAGTTTGCATTATGATGTCTTTGTTACTGAGTCAAGGGGGAGTAGTTCGTATAGAGAGCCCAAGAGGGACAAAACAGGAGCAGGAGAAAATCTAATAAATTTTCAAATATGTAGTGTTATTTCTGTCATAAGAAAGGGCACATGAAGAAGGATTGCTGGAAGTTGAAAAACAAGCAGCAAGGTAATCAAGAAGAAAAGGTGGATCAGGTGACCGTCACTGAAGAACAGTTTCTCATTCTTGAGGGTGATGTCATTAATGTCGCATGCCATGAAACCAGTTGGGCGGTTGATAGTGGAGCTACTTGATGTGCCCCAGTCCACGGATCAGTCCATGAAACCAGTCCAAAACGAAGATCAGGACATCCCGTACATTTCAATTGAGGTTCAATTTTCTGTCCGTACCGCACAGACGAATCGGGCCGTGTACCGGATCGACCCGTGTACGTCTGGAATAGAACTTCAGCAGGAACCACGACCAGACAACCGAATTGACCGAACTGGAGCTCGTATTTCACGACCAATTCGTCTTTTTAAGACCAACGGTCAAATCATAATCGACTTCAAACAAGTGGAATCAGAATCCGACTGTGGTTTCTATCTTTTGGCCCGCTTGGACCGTACCGGCGGCCGTACTGATGAACTAATCCGATACTTTGATCAGTTCACGACGCTTTCTAAAAGGTGGATCCAAATATTTGAGCATCCTAATATTTCTAAAGCAAGGATAATGACGCTTTTGGATGACTTAGCCTTCATTGGGTCCAGATCAGGCCGTGAGAATCACCCAACCGACCATACGGACAACCGTCTGTGTGTCCTTCTCCTTACCGCAGGTCGTGTATCAAGGTTCATTGAACCTGGACCAGAGTAGCCAAGGGGTCAGTCGACCAGTCTTCATGGTTTTCCACACCATTGACTAACTTTCAACATTCTAGTCAATGTTTTCATTTTCTATGTAATTCTTTATGGCTTTCTTTGACCACAAACTCTATAAATATGTAATCTCATTTCTGAATAAAGCAATCGATTTCCTTTCAACTTTTCTTGAGTTTTTACTCTTTGTTCTTTGCTTAGAACATTTCAACTTTTCTTGGTGTGGTTAGCTTCGAGCATAATGCCTCTTTCTCGTTGGTCTTGTGAGTCATATCAAGCAATGGATCGAGTTTGCTTCTTCGTTGGACATGTGCATCACATCAGGCAACGAATAGGCACCCCCAGAATATCAGTAACCTTTTGCAACTACTGTGCAACCCTACAATCCATTAAGTCTCCATTTGGAGTTCATATCAACCGTACCAGTCGAGTGATCCTTTCCTAGGGTTCTTCAAGTGGTATCAGAGCCACTCTTTTGGTATCTCTTTTTATCCCATCTTCTCAAATACCATTTCTTCATAAAAATTCTTCATCTACCTTTCTTGAATTCGGGCCCCTTGACACTCGGTGTTTTTCTGTTCTAACATGGTATAAATATCCTAAACAAATAACTATCAAATTAACCATTAATCCTAGCACACAAAATAATACTCTTGCCAAAAGAGATCATGTGTAGTACTTAGGGATCAAATCCACAGAGAAAAATGGCACACAATAGATTTCTTATTTCTAAAGACTAAGCTAGGTAATTATATATATTGGTAACAAGTAATCAGGTCAAGGAAATATTCCTTATTAGAAGCAATAGATGCAATATGTAAATATGCTAATAATGTAAATATGGAAATATGATGATAGATTAACTAGATGCAAATGTAAATATGCTAGATCTAGGGTTTCAAGCTTAATGAATTATAGGGAATAGGAGGCACGGATATGTAAATATTCTAGAGCTTAAATATTAACTATTTTGACCCTTTTATCTCCAACTCTCGTATGCGAGCAAAGGGAAAGACCAACGATCGACGGCTAAGTCCCGGTGTCGATCGACGGTGAAATCAGAAGGAAGTGTGAATGAGATTTGATATGTTCACCAAGTAAATTAGACCAGCTCTCGCATGCGCCTAACAACCTAGTTCATTGAAGTCTATTCTGGCACAGAACCTACTCTCGTAGTAGTCCATCTCCTACTTTCGAGATCCTAGTTAGCTACTCTAGAATGCAATCATTAAGCACAACTCAATTGACGAATATTAACTTAACCTAGTGATCCTACTTTTGCTCTAATCCATAATTGCTATCATTCAACCCTAAATCTAGTTGATAACTACTCAGACATAATTAAAGTACGAATAATAATCTGAATATAATGCATAGATAAAATATTGGGGTTCCATTACAAATTTTCCTAAGGAGTCATGAATCTTCTCCCCTAAATAAATCCTAAAACTATGGACTGCTGGTACACACACACACTTTGCCACAAACCTAGGCACCCAGCACCCACTCTCTCTTTTTGGTGCAATACATAAATTATAAATATAAAACACTAAATTCTAGGTCAAAACTCGTCCAGGGGTAATCTTGTAATCTTGTGTCTTGTCTCTAACTTGGGCTTGAAAATCGGTTGTTTGCGAATTGAACATCGATCGATGGCAGATGTGTAACATCGATCGATCTTGTTCATGTAGCATCAGTCGACGCCAACGTTGTGTCGTTGGTCGATGGTAGTCTTGTACTTTGACTCTCACAACGATCAGCTACGGAGTATTCTCCTCTAAATGCTCCAAAAGCTCCAAGTATCTCCATATATCTCCAAAACACACTTGGACCTGTGAAGACCTTAAAAGATAGCCTAGACACACATAACAGACCCTAAATAGAGCCTATAACATGGTCTAAAACTGGTAATAAATATGCTATATCAACTCCCCCAGACTTAACCTTTTGCTTGTCCTTAACCAAACAAGCCAGTGAAAGTGGTTTTGAAAAGTGAAGACTCACATAATGTCTAAGTATAACTGTCACCTTAATTTACTGCAACCACATCTTATAAAGTCAATCACAGAGAAACTTTATATACCCTATCCTAGTATAACAATCAAATTCATTCTACTAACAACTTAGCAAATACTAGTCTGACTCGCCCCTCTACTAATTTCATTTCTTTGCATAAAATAAAAGTGCAGGCTTTACCTTGGGAGTATCGATCAAGGGATATATAGACTCTTACCTTTGCAACTATCTGAACACACAGGTAGCCTTCTCTGATTCCTTTCCTCTCTCTCTTCTCACATCTTCTCAGTCAATGTCTCCCATGTTTTGAGGGTGTCATTTTATTTTTTTAATTAACTAAGATATTTGGATAGGCTTCCATGAATCAAGCCCTAATGTTTTTTGCCACCAGATCCTGTTCACTTCTTTTTGACTTTTATCTCTTTCTAGGATCTTATGAATCAAGCTTTAATGGTTGTAGCCACCAAATCCTGTTCGACTCCTTTTTTAATCTGAAGGGGAGAGAGAGGGGAATCAGAAGCACACAGACTTTTACCTTCCAGACTTGCAGAAGGAATTCTATCCAATGTATAACAAATCCAAAAGCAAGAAAATAATGTCATGATTAGTGTTGGAAATCAGCTTCGGTTCATTCAAACTTTCTAAGCATGTGTGATATAGTGGCAGGATGATGCACTTTGGTATCTCTAGTAATCTCTGCAAACAACCTTCTAAGAATGATGCTTATAGCATGGTTAGTCAATAATAAATCTTGATCATAGCCCTCTTCTAAACTCAAAAAAACTTTTTGAAAAACTTATATATAAATAAAACTAAAAACAATTAAATAGCATTAGCGAACCTCCCCAGACTTAAATTACACTGTCCCCAGTGTAATACGCCCCGGATTGATTAGAAAAATTAAATCATAACTAAATAGCTTAGGTATAAAATTCGATACCTCTCTCTGTAAGAGAGTGTCGATCGATGGTCGGTTAATGGTGTCGATCGATGCTGAACCTGTAAGTTTATACTTCTTATAAAACTCAAAATAAAACACAATATCAGTAATACCTCCCCAAGACTTAAACAACACTATCACCAGTGTAATCAGTCTGAGATTTGTGAAGAAATAAATCATAAGGACCAGATTTAACGTGGAAAAACGATATACCTGCTTGGTGATGGTGACCACCGATCGACACAATTAAGTGGCTATCAATCGATGCGATGGTTACTCCATCGATCGATAGTTGTTGGGGTCAAAATCGGTTATGACGGAATCAACGTCAAAAACCTACCGGGAGACTGCGTTTGTTGGGGGCCAAAACGGTATTCTCGAAATCAGCATCTAAAAATTGTGTTTCTATATTAATGCAGTCTCGAAATTGACTTAGCGAAAGTCTCCGGGCCGAAACTCGATCGAGTTGGTCAGCATGGATCAACCAACGCGCTCGTATGGCGAGTTGGACAAGGCTAACAAGCACGGATCGACCAACTCGCCCGTACGGCGATTGGACTGTCCAACTCGCCATACGGGCGAGTTGGATGGCATGACACGACCAACTCGCCCGTAAGGCAATTTGGACAAGGCCAACTTGCCGTACGGGCGAGTTGGTAGGCACGAGCAATCTGACTCGCTTGTTCGGCAAGTCGAATCAAATCAATCCAGTTTCACCTCGTCCTCGTTAAACTCCCTTTTTTGATACTTGATCGAATTATCTTTGTTCCGTCTCGATCGGGATTGACATTGGAACCTTACCGAAAGAACTCGTTTTCACGAGAAATGATCGGGTCGATCGTATGAGATGATAACGGTTAGCTAAACACCTAGAGTCACACACCCCATACGAAATATCCTAACTCTCGGATGGCGTCGTCTTAGCAATGTTATTTCAATAAAATCGAAGAAACGCCTAAGTAAGAAAACGGCTTGACGAGGTTTAATGCTCGGCTAAAGGCCCACTTGCGATTTTATCTGAAATCAAGCCAAAACTTTGTGACGGTTTATCTTTTATTTTGCAGGAAAGGATAAATGTTAAGTTCGAAGGGATAAATGTCAAGATTGAAGGATAAATGTTAAGTTTTCGAAGATAATCATGAAGATCGAGGGAAAAAAGAATATTTATGCGAAGCGATAAATTTGACCAAGAGCAGAAGGGGAAAGAGCAAACCGCCTCTAGAGGAGTATATAAGGACTTCAAGTGTGATGATGCAGAAGACAGACGAAAATCTCTACTCAGAGCAAACATAGCTTAGCACTTAGAGAATTTCAGCATTTTTCCGTTTTTGTTATTCGAGCTGTGACTAAACTAGGATTTTGCAGTCTTAGGTTATTAGAACTAGGGATCTCGCCGACAGCTCTCGTAGCCGAGGCTCCTATCCTGTTTTAAACGTTCATACGTAAAGTCGAAATAAAAATCTATTTGCTCTTTTTTCAATTCTTACTTTGTTTTCAATATTTACTTCATATTCTGACTGATTGGTGTGTGGTTTATAGGACCTCTGGGAAACTAGGGTTTACCCTGCGTTCCTAATTCAATAGAAATCGACAGTGCGAATTTTTGTTCCTACAGTTTGGCGCAAGAAGGAGGGGGGGGGGATACGGATCAATCTAACTCTCAGCCATCAACGCTCAATCGAAACATCTCAGATCTCAATAACCAGCAGCCTCGTGACGATAACGTCGTTGATGAGAACGTTGAAACACTCCAGCGACGAACGTCACTGCGGTCAACGCCGACGCAAATACCGCAACGTTCGAGGAGGTGAAGAAGATGTTCGCGGCTTTTGAGAAGAAGTTGGCAGAACAGGATAAGGTCATGAATTTTCTCACTAAACAGGTTGAAACCCTCACAGCAAGGAACATGGCCATCTTTCCGCGGGGAACAACCCGAATCCACGGAAGAAGACTCGACTTCGCAACGCCTTTGGACCGGTCCGATAACACGCAAGGCAAACCATTTGGGCAAAACCCTGACATAGTCACCCCCGCTCCTACACGAAAAAACTCGGGAGACTTTCCTCCTATCAAGGAAGATAAAGAAGGAGGAGAAGTCGAACGTATCGATGTGGAATCTAGCAGTTAGTCCGAACCTACGGATGAAGATGCAGACATACATCCGCGCCGCACAAGAAGTCGAGCAGCTCGGGATGAACCCTAGTTCAAAAACCCTGTGAACGAAGAAGAAGAAGCTATCTTCTGGAAAGAACAGGAAGATCTGGCCGAGGAGCAAACCCGGAGCACTCGCAGCAAACGCCAACAAAATCAGAAATCTGCTAGAAAGAGTTTCGAAATCCACGAACTCTGCGATGATCTCATGAAAATGGTGGGCGAAGTCAGGGCGGTGAAGTCCCAAATCCACCATGGTACTAGCACTGCACCAGAGATCGATCTACTGCTCGAAGAAGCTCGTATCTTGGGAAGGTCAAAGTGATGCCATATGACGGAACTACTGATCCTAACTTTCCCGAGTCTCCAGCGTGAAGGATCTTACCCATGACTCAGATCTCCCCCCGAAAAACAACAGAACTCCTCAAACGGAGAAACCTTCCCAAGGGGACCAATCGGGAGAAAAGCGCAGAAGAATGCATGATGGTAAGGGCAACGACAGCAACCGTCGCAGGGTAAATATGATCCTCGGCGGATCACAATTCTGCAGTGACACTGTCTCGGCCATCAAAGCTTATCAGCGCAAGGCCGAGACAAGCGCGAATTCGAAAATCTAACCCACGATCAATGACACTCTGAAAGAAGTAATCACTTTCGACGAAGAAGAAGCCGGAGGAATCGATCAGCCACACTGCGACCAACTCGTAATCAATCTCATGATAAGAGATCTCGAGGTCGCCAGGGTTCTCATAGACACCGGAAGCACAGTCAATATCATCTTTCGCGACACTCTTAACCGGATGAACATCAGGTTAGGTGAAGTTTTACCATCACCTAAGCCGCTAAACGGTTTCTCTGGCATAACATCAATGACCCTCGGATCTATCAAGTTACCTGTGGCAGCAAAAGAGGTTACCAAGATCTTTGATTTCACGGTCGTCGACCATCAAGCCATCTACAACGTCATCGTGGGCACGCCTTGGCTAAACGCCATGAAGGCAGTCCCATCAATTTACCACATAGGCACTAAGTTCCCAACTCACAACGGGATTGCCGTAATTTGGGGCTTTCAAAACCAGTCGAGACGCTGCTTCCTGGCTGAACACAAGCTAAGAAAAATCACAAACACCGTAATGACAAAATTCAAACGCCCGAGGATAGCCTAGGCATCAGCGAAAAGTACTTCGGGCAAGGACGACCGTGAACCGTCGATTCTAGCAACGGCCAGCGAACAACCAGATCCAGTTCCCGACACGCCCATCCTATCAAAGAAGACAAGTCTAACAGAAGATGTCGACTCAGCAACTGACACAGTCGACACAAACACAACGGCTGAGTAAACAGACTCGCCCAAACAAACAGAACTACGAGATGGCTTGATCCTCAAAAGAGGTACGTAGGCAGCTCGTCAAAAGACGAGTTCAGCTATCCCCCACTCTAAAAAGGGGGGGAGTGGGTACATATACGAACACTCGTATATTTCCCCACACAGAAATAAAAAATTTGATTTAATTTGTACCCGGGATTTTTAAAAAAAATTCTCGACAATAAAGACTTCTTTATAAATTCGTAAATTGTCATCCCGCAAAGAAGCACTATTTCTTACATCCTTACACGAGCAAAACGACTATCGCACCATCCCAGAAAAGGAAACTCACAAAAATCGTTCTACCTCAAAACGGATCAACTCTACACCATCCTATCTCGGTCGAATCATCGATTCCCGATCAAAGCACAGTATCCTGGTTCCATACGCTCAAAACATTACTTACGCAAAGTGAGTTTACGAAATAATAGACGAGACGTCATCTTAACTTTCGAGAACACACCCCCAATCCATTCACAACTACAAAACGCTCGGCGATTCGCCCCGCCGAACACCCTAGCCGTCTTAAACAAACGCAGCCAGGTCCGTCCTAAGGACAGATCCTCTCACATCCGACTAGGATAAACAGCGCGCTATATAAGAAATCCGAAATTTTGGTCAGCACTTTCGGGAGACTTAAAAGTTGTCCCTGAAAAGATTCTCGACTCCTACCAGACAAGTCATATAAGCGGAGAACCTATCGCGGACTTTAAATCGGAACGGAGTCAGGTCAAAATTGAAGCAGGCAAAACGAAATCCGATTAGTCATCGAAAAGCCTTAAACCGAAAGTAAACCTAGTTCTTGCCCTAAACCTAGCACACTGGTCTCTAACATCTCAAGACATGATATCAAAAAGATACGAGATCCTAAAAGCATGTCTCTTTGCCCGTATCTAAACGTTCCCGAAACTTCGAAAACTCCTTGAATATCTCGAGCGAACAACGAACAGGGCGATTCCGCAAAAAAGGAGGAAGTCGAGATGACAACTCGAGTTTTCTTTCTACACAAAAAAAAAAATCCCAAATATCTAAAAACACACATTCATCATAAACAAGCACTATTCGAATAAAAGTTAGTAAAATACATGGATTCAATGCCACACTCGGCCAGTCCCGCTACAAACGGCCACATTCGGCCGACAAACAAACAAGACAGAAACGTGCAATAATATAGAAGAGGGCATTCCTGAATCAGTCGCAACCTTGCGATTTCTCATCAAGAACAAAACACCCGGTCATCGATCTACCAAGCAAATAGTCGTTGACATCCAGAGGAGCCATCGGCTGATTTACCTCGCATGTCTCATCGGCATTCCCCACCTCGGCCTCCACTGTGTCGGGAGAAACAGGAATCGGGTCTCATTGTTCCCAAATCCTCTCTTCGGTCTGAGGAATTGCAAATTCTCAGTCCTTCTCGTTCATACGCCCGGTCTGCCTCGCATATTTGGCACCAAATGAATAACTAGGAGCCTGCGTGAGGTATAGTCCGCCCACAGCACCGCGACATTCGCGGTAGTATCCAAAGTCCTTATAACCTTTCGTAAGTTCCTCAAATTGATACGAGAACATTTCACGATGAGTCCTCATGACTTCGGCCATTTCACTCTTCCCTCGCCTATAAGCGCGACGAACCTCAGTCGCCACCGAATCCCTCTCACGGCGACGAGAACTTTCCAACTTATCTCTCAGGCAAGCAATGTCATTGTTGGCTGCCTCAGCCTTAAACTGAGCCATACGTGCTCGCATTAAGTGCTTGGCTCATCATAAGGAGGACCTGCCAAGTTTCTCAAAGTCAGAAAGGCTCGTCCTCAAAAGAAAAGGACAAGAAATTACCCCGTTCACCATCCTCGATGGCTGGGTAAACTCCGGGATCTCACTGGATCCACCTGATCCCGGAGGATAGTCAAAACCAAGCGGCTCATCGGAATCGCCTCGACCGCCACTTTCCCCATCTACTTGACTATTTAGGTAGTCTCTCAGTATATTGTCAGAGGAGCACCGCTTGTTAGCAGCTTCATCCTCAACAATGAAGTGTTTGTCCTTCCGAGTCTTTGGTCTTTTTTCTCTCGTGCAAACCGCGCACGGAACAAATCCATTCATGGATACCTCCGATCCTTCCTCAACCGGCAGATCTGGCTGATATTGAGAACGGTGAAGAGCGACAGCATGACGGACCCTCATTGGGTTAAACGTTCCCAAAAACACAGGTGATCGCGAAGCAAGTCTTGGATGGTATCCTGACCTTCCGGACTCGGAGGGAAAATATTGGTCTCTGAAAATAAAATGTAAAGAAAACGTATCAGAGATCGAACTTTACCAAAGGAAAAAAAAGGGGGGCGGGGGAAAGAAAAGAGAAAACGGGCAACACTTGATCAAAGATACCTTTCAAACCCCATCTGGTCCTAAAGACGGAGAGGCCATTTTCTTCAACAGATGCAAAGTCAACACGGACAAAAAAAGAAGTGTTTCCTCCATTCATGGTAATTCGACACGAATTCGCTTATGATCATCATCCCCGACCGGGGCCTCAACTGAATTATTGGCGATTTCCCAACTGGTTTAAGCAAAGCATCGAGGGTTATACCGAACTCAGAACTCAGCACGAGAATCCCGACAATATGCTGCAAGCCACACGGGTTTATTTGACCAATCGATATCTTAAAACAATCGAGAAGTCACGCTATGACCTCAGGAATAGGAAACCATAAATGACATTGCGTTAGGAACACCTCGTAATACGTGAAGCAACCATCGGGTGGGAACAATGCCACATCTCCTGACTCTGGAAGACGAAACTCGACCGAGTCAGGAACTCGGCAATGGCTCCGGATGGCATCTAGCCCATTCGGACAGCTTTTGCTGGGACAACCCTCTACAGGTTTGGCACGAAACGGAGGCAAGGCCCAAGTACCTGGTCTTGGGGGTTTCACGTCTCCCCTGGCCACCCAGTACGCTTCAGCTTCTTCAGGTTTGACTGAATAAGCCGAGAATTCCACCTTCGGTACAGAATCATTATATTGCGAGTTGGAACGATCGGGGACGGGACGGTAATCATGAGACTTTGAGGAAACCTCTCTCCCCGAAGACATAGCTTCCTTTTTACCAAAGGAATGAAAGAAAGGAGAAAATCTTTTGATTCTTAAAAAAGTTTGTGGAAATATACAAATGAAGAGTTTGTAAAACCACTCCACATACTAATAGAAGAAAGGATTTACTTTTTCAACTCCAGGCTTCAGACGTCGGATTCCGCTTAATTCGTCAAATATGCTTAAAACGCTCGCAAGAACTTCACAGTTCTGACGAGCTGGGGGGCTAACTGTTGGGGTCAAAATCGTTTACGACAGAATCAACGTCGGAAACATACCGGGATAATGCGTTTGTTGGGGGCAAAATGGTATTCTCGAAATCAGCATCTAAAAATCGTGTTTCTATACGAATGAAGTCTCGAAATTGACTTAATGAAAGTCTCCAAGCCAAAACTCAAGAGAAAGAGACACGAATCGACCAACTCGCCCGTATAGCGAGTTGGTCAGCATGGATCAACCAACTCGCCATACGGGTGAGTTGGTCAACACGGATCGACCAACTTGCCATACGGACGAGTTGGTCAGCATGGATCAACCAACTCGCCATACGGGCGAGTTGGTCAGCACGGATCGACCAACTCGCCATACGGGCGAGTTAGATGGCACGAGCAATCCGACTCGCTCGTTCGGCAAGTCGGATCAAATCAATCTAGTTTCACCTCGTCCTCGTTAAACTCCCTTTTTGATACTTGATCGAACTTATCTTTGTTTTGTCTCGATTGGGATTGACATTGGAACCTTATCGAAAGAACTCGTTTTCGCGAGAAAGGATCGGGTCGATCGTATGAGACGATAATGGTTAACTAAACACCTAGATTCACACGCCCCAAACAAAAGATCCTAACTCTCGAACAACGTCATCTTAGCAATGTTATTTCGATAAAATCGTAAAAACGCCTAAGTCAGAAAACAGCCCAAAGAGGTCTAAAGATCGGCTAAAGGCCCACTCGCGATTTTATCCGAAATCAAGCCCAAGCTTTGTGACGGTTTATCTTTTATTTTGCAGGAAAGGATAAATGTTAAGTTCGAAGGGATAAATGTCAAGATCGAAGGATAAATGTTAAGTTTCCAAAGATAATCATGAAGAGCGAGGGAAAAAGGAATATTTCTGTGAAGCGATAGATTCAACCAAGAGCAGAAGGGCAAAGAGCAAACCGCCTCTATAGGAGTATATAAGGACTTCAAGGGTGATGATGCAGAAGAGACACGAAAATCTCTACTCGGAGGAAACATAGCTTAGCCCTTAGAGCATTTAGGCAATTTTCCGTTTTTGTTATTAGAGCTGCGACTCAACTAGGATTTTGCAGTCTTAGGTTATTAGAACTAGGGATCTCGCCGACAGCTCTCGTAGCCGAGGCTCCTTGATGTGATCATGGACCAGCTTACCAATGAAGAAGAGGAGATCATTGATGATCCACTTGATGACACCATGAACCAGCCAAAAGATAATGCCTTAACCATTCCAGAAGGCCCCATGACCCGTGCTAGAGCCAAGAAACTCAAGAAGATCATTGGAGGTTTACTTACCACAACATTGCAACAAGAAGAAAGTTTTGGACAAGGTTTGATGATTCGAGATACCTTGATCACCATTCAAGCTATCTCTACATCAAGCTGAGTTAGTGTCTAGGCAAGGCACTTTGTGTGTGCTCTTTTCCTAGCTCTTGGTTTTGTCCCAAGTGGTTTTACGGAGGAAGTTTTTTAATGAGGCCACAACTTGTCTTACACATCCCCTAGGTGTTATCTCGGTCCAAGACTAATGAAGACCCTACCTTATGTTATAATTTATCCTATGCTTTTTATTTCATGTTTTGTTTTTGATAACTCTTTAGAGAAGACGCGTTCTTTTAGTCTCCTTGTTTTCCCGAGACCTTGTGCATGTACAAGCATCTCTCTATATATTTGGGTCGAAAACCCTTCTCTGAATCAAGCAATCTTTTTATCAAAAACTCTTTGTTCTCTTGGCTGCTTTGGCGAGTTGTCTTGTGTTCTTGTTGGTGTGTAATATCCGACAATCAAAGGGTGTCTATCTCGGTGTGTCATATCCGATCTAGCCATCTAGGAGTATCAAGGAGTCTTTCTGCAACCCCTTGTGTCACCAACCGACCCATCGCCTTGTGAGACTTGACTCCTTGACTCGTTTTAACAAGGATCTATCCCCATCGACCAGAGTAGCATCCTAGGAACATATTATGTGGTATCAGAGCATCTCTGGTTAAGGGAAGTACTCGATTCATCTTTGTGTGTTTGATCGGTTCATATCCTTTTGGTTGTTGAACGATCTTTGAGTAGTGATTGAAATCTGATAAGATCCGACTGTTTTGATCCTAAATCTGATTGTTAACTGTTCATATCCGTGTTGAGATTGATATGAATCAGTACTTGGTTGTTGAAAACTCAAGAAAATTTTGTTGTTTGTGTTTCCGATAAGTGATCTCTTTGGATTCCTTGTGGTTTACGTTTCAAGTTTGATCGATCTGATACTTCTTTGTGTTTTGTTTGGTCGATTGCGTTTGATCGTGAATCAATTTCTATTAGATCAAACTTACCATCCTCATTGTTCTCGAATTGATCAAGTTGTGATTTTTGGGAAAAGTGGACGACTTGAATTTAAAACCTTGTCGATCAAGTTATTGATACCGTTTGCTTATTTCCTTATTTTTGTTCTTGTCCCTTTAGTGATTATCAGATAAATCTTCCTTGGACTCTTTACTGGTTGAGTGTTTGATTTCTTTCAGGTAACAATGGTGAATGAATCAGATGAAGAGGCTGCGCTTATGAGAAGAAATAAGCTATTGATGGAAGCCATGACCAACCAGCTCAGTCAGACCATGATATCAACCATGAGTGAGTTGATGAAGGCTAACATAAAAGAGTTGCGAGATGAGCTTAGCGAAGAGATCATACAAGCTACTGGTCAAAGAAATAACAATGAACCAAGAAGGGAAAGGCCAAACCAAACTTGACAAGAACATGCTGGGAGTAAAGAGACTGACAACTACTATGAGCACCATAGCTCTTCTTCTAGACGAAGCCAAAGGAGGCAAAGGCGTGAACAGGAAGGTAGAGTGAACCAGAGAGATGAGTTAGCTGGTCTAAAACTAAAGATACCTCCTTTCCATGGGAAGGCTGATCCTGATGCTTACCTCGAATGGGAAAAGAAGATTGAACTCGTCTTCAACTGTCAGCAATATACTCAAGCCAACAAGATTCAGATTGCTGCCACAGAGTTCTATGACTATGCTTTAAGTTGGTTACCAATAGAAGGCGTAATCAGGAGTATCCGGTTGAGTCTTGGCAAGAGATGAAGTCTATCATGCGCAAGAGATTTGTACCAAGCCATTACCACCGTGACCTCCACCAGAAACTAAGGAAGCTCACACAAGGTTCACAAACTGTAGAAGAATACTACCAAGAGATGGAGCTGTTGATGTTGAGAGCTTGTATATCTGAAGATAGGGAGGCTACAATGGCACGGTTCTTAGGAGGACTTAATCGTGAGATACAAGACAGTGTGGAGATGCAACACTATGTTGAGATAGAAGAAATGCTTCATAAAGCTATTCTTGTGGAACAACAACTTAAGAGGAAGACTCACTCCCGATCCAGTTATGGAGCAACACGGTTTCAAGGTGCTAAAGAAGAGAAACCAATTTTTCCCAAAGAAAGTAAGCCATATCAGAAGGAAGAATCAAAGCCAAGTAGCATCTTTAGCAAGGACAAAGGAAAGGCCGTGGCAACCAGTTCAAGGGCTAGGGATGTTAAGTGTTTCAAGTGCCAAGGAAGAGGACACTATGCTAATGAGTGTACCAACAAAAAAGTGATGATACTTCTTGACAATGGCTAGTTTGAATCTGAGGATGAGGCTGAGATAGAAAGAAAGAACAACTCTGAAGAAGAGTATGAAGAAAAGCCAATCTGGGGGAACCTGTTGGTTGCTAGGAGGACCTTGAGTTTTCAATCTAAGACTGAAGAACTTGAGCAACGAGAGAACTTGTTCTACACAAGATGTCTGGTCCAGGGAAAGGTTTGTAGCCTAATTGTAGACGGAGGGAGTTGTGTCAATGTGGCTAGTGAGACAATGGTGAGAAAACTTGGGTTGAAGGTTCAGAAACACCCTAAGCCCTATAGATTGTAATGGCTTAATGAGGAAGGTGAAATGAAGGTATCTAATCAGTTCATGGTACCTCTTGCTATTGGTCGGTACGAAGATGAAGTTCTATGTGATGTCCTACCAATGGAAGCTGGCCATATATTCCTTGGACGGCCATGGCAATCAGATAGGCGAGTGATACATGATGGATACACTAACAAGCATTCCTTTGAATTTAAAGGAAGAAAGACAGTCCTTGTACCTCTAACTCCTAAGGAAGTTCACCTTGATCAACTACAACTTCAGAAGAAGAAGGAGATCGACCTCCCACCCATTCAAAACAAACAACAAAACTTCTATGCCAAAACGGGTGATATCAAAAGATCTCTTTACTTTAAACAACCCGTCCTCTTGCTTGTTTTAAAGAAACACTCTTGAATGTTACTGAACTTGCACCGGTGTATCCGAGTGAACTTGTGTCTCTTTTACAGGAATTTGATGATGTCTTTCCAGAAGATAGTCCAAAGGTCTCCCACCAGTGAGAGGGATAGAACATCATATAGACTTTGTACCTGGATCCACACTTCCAAACCGACCAGCTTATAGAACCAAGACAAGTAGAAGAACTAATGAAGAAGGGCCACATCCGAGAGAGCTTGAGCCCATGTGCAGTTCCAGTTCTTCTTGTGCCTAAGAAGGATGGTAGTTGGCGAATGTGTGTTGATTGTAGAGCAATCAACAACATCACAGTGAAGTATCGACATCCTATTCCTAGATTATATGATATGCTTGATGAGTTATATGGTTCTTGCATTTTTTCTAAGATAGATTTAAAAAAAAGTGGATATCATCAAATTAGGATGAAAGAAGGAGGTGAATGGAAGACTGCATTTAAAACTAAGCATGGGTTGTAAGAGTGGTTAGTTATGCCATTCGGATTAACAAATGCACCTAGTACATTCATGAGGTTGATGAATCATGTCCTTAGGTCTTTCATTGGCATCTTTGTACTTGTGTACTTTGATGATATCCTTATCTATAGCAAGTGTCTAGAAGAGCATATAGATCATCTTAGGGTTGTTCTTAATGTACTAAGGAAAGAAAAGCTTTATGCTAATCTTAAGAAATGTACATTTTGTACGGATAACTTGGTTTTTCTAGGCTTTGTTGTTAGTGCAGATGGTGTCAAGGTTGATCAAGAGAAGATCAAAGCTATTCAAGAATGGCCGAGTCCAACTACTGTGGGGGAAGTGAGAAGTTTTCATGGATTAGCCAGATTCTATAGGCGCTTTGTCAAGGACTTCAGTACTCTAGCAGCTCCACTAACTGAAGTGATCAAGAAAGATGTGGGATTCAAGTGGGGAGAAGCTCAAGAAACCGCATTCCAAACTCTTAAAGAGAAGCTTACTCAGTCCCCTCTCTTAATATTGCCTGACTTTGCTAAAACATTTGAAATTGAATGTGATGCCTCAGGGATTGGTATTGGTGCTGTCTTGATGCAGGAGAAGAGACCCATAGCTTACTTCAGTGAGAAACTTGGAGGAGCTACCCTCAATTATGCAACCTATGACAATGAATTGTATGCCTTGGTGAGAGCTCTACAAACATGGCAACATTATCTCTGGCCCAAGGATTTTGTCATACACACAGATCATGAGTCTCTCAAGTACTTAAAAGGGTAAAGCAAGCTTAGCAAGAGACACGCAAGGTGGGTCGAATTCATTGAAACATTCCCATATGTGATCAAATACAAACAAGGTAAAGAGAACATAGTTGCTTATGCACTTTCTCGAAGGTATGCTCTTTTGACCACTCTTGATGCTAAGTTGTTAGGGTTTGAACAAATTAAGGATATGTATGAAACTGATCTTTATTTTAAAGAAGCTTACCTATCTTGTGAGAAGTTTGCTGCAAGACATTACTTCAGGAAGGATGGGTTCTTGTTTTATGATAACCGTTTGTGTGTACCTAATTGCTCATTAAGAGACTTGTTTGTTAGGGAATCCCATGGAGGTAGTCTAATGGGACATTTTGTGATTGCCAAGACTCTTAAGAATTTGCAGGATCACTTCTATTGGCCACACATGAAAAGAGATGTCGAGAAATTTTGTGGAAGGTGTGCAACTTGCAAACAAGCTAAGTCTAAAGTTCAGTCTCACGGTTTGTATACTCCTTTACCCATTCCTTATCATCCTTGGAATGACATTTCTATGGACTTCATTGTAGGATTGCCTAAAACCCGAGTTCGGAGGGATCTCCCAAGGAGGCACAACCGATCGGATTATGAGATCCAAGAGGAGGATTCCCAAGAGGACGATGGTCGATCCATCAACAGACCTAGGAGAATTCCTAGAAACCGTGATCAAGGTGATGTCAATCCATTTGCTAGAAATGATAGAACTAATGAAGGTTTAGGTGGATTGAAACTGAAAATTCCAAGTTTTGATGGCAAAAATGATCCCGATGCTTTATTTGAATGGGAAAGAAAGATTGAACTTGTATTTGATTGTCAACGTTTTTTCGATATTAAGAAAGTGAGATTGGCTGCTGCTGAGTTTACTGGTTATGCTATTAATTGGTATGATCAAGTGTTGACTCACAGGAGGAGAACAGGTGAAAGGCCAATAGAAACATGGGGTGAACTCTCCATGCTGATGAGGAGACGATTTGTGCCTTCTCAATATCACCGGGACCTCCATCATAAACTCAGACGCTTCTTCAAGGAACCAAGTCTTTGGAAGCCTACCACCAAGAGATGGAAATCTTGATGATCAAGGCTGATGTTGATGAGCCCATGATTGCCACTATGGCATGATTCCTTTCTGGTCTCAACCGTGACATCCAAGATCGTATAGAGCTTTAAGATTATGGTAGTGTGGAGCAGATGTTACAAAAGGCGATCTTGATAGAACAGCAAGTCAAAAGGAGGAGCTTCTCTAAACCGGCTTATGATCCAAAACCAGCCTTTGCTTCTAAGCAAAATTTTCAAGACAAAGGTAAGTCTTCTTCCACAACAAATATTGCCTTTAAAACTGATGTTTCTATTCTTGTGGACAAAGGAAAAGCAGCTGAGTCTCCTAACCGTGCAAGAGACATCAGGTGTTTGAAGTGTCAAGGTCTAGGACACTATGCCAACAAATGTCCAATCCAAAGGGTGATGATTCTTATGGACAATGGTGAAGTTGATTCCGAGGAAGAAAAGGAGGACAAGGAGGATCTAGGACCAATATTTTATGAGGATGGTGAGATCTTTGATTATCCAGCCCATGGCCCCCTTCTTGTTGCTAGGAAGCCCATGGACGATGCCCTTGGGCCTATCTTGGATGAGGAGGACGATGGTGTGATCGATGAGTTTTGTTCAACCTTTGTGGAGGATACTGGCCCTATCTATGATGATGAGTACAGCCTTGACTACCCAGCATCTTGTCCACTACTTGTCACTGGAAGGTCCTTGAGTGTGCAGCCCAAAACGACTACAAAGAACAAATGGAGAATCTCTTTCACTCTCGTTGTTTAATCTCTGAAAAAGTTTGTTCTTTGATCATTGATGGAGGTAGTTTCACAAATGTGGCTAGTGACACCCTTGTAAAGAAACTTGGGCTTGTTACTCGGCCTCTTTCTCGTCCTTTCAGGTTGGAATGGCTCAATGAGACTGGAGACCAATATGTAAAGGAAAAGTCACCGTCCCCCTTACCATTGGATGCTATGAGGATGAGTTTGTTTTGTAACGTCCTTGGCATGGATGCTTGCCATATCCTTCTGGGCCGTCCACGGCAATTTGATAAAAGAGTTGTTCATGATGGGTTCACAAACCGACACTCCTTTGACCACAAAGGAAAGAAGATCACACTTGTGCCTTTTACACCTTTGGGGGTAAGACCAGATCTAACTTAAGAAGAACCGTGACACAAAAACCAAACCAGTTATGCATGAGTCCTCTCAAAGGAATTCCAAATTCTTAATCAAAGAATGTCAGGTCAGAAAGTATCTTTACTCTCAAAAGCCATGTCTTTTACTTGTGTATAAAGAATCTCTTATGGCTTCATCTTCGTCCAACCTTGCACCGGAAATCCCGAGTGAGCTTCTAGATATTTTGGAGGAATTTTCTGATGCTTTTCTAGATGAAAACCCAAAGGGATTGCCAGCAGTCCGAGGCATTGAACATCAGATAGATTGTGTTCCAGGTGCATCTCTACCGAGCCCACCAGCCTATCGTACCAATCCGGTGGAGACCAAGGAACTTCAGAAACAGATTGGTGACCTTTTTGAGAAAGGCTACATCCGGGAAAGCCTCAGCCCTTGTGCCGTTCCAGTTCTCCTTGTGCCCAAAAAGGATGGTTCTTGGCGCATGTGTGTGGACTGTCGTGACATCAACAACATCACGGTAAAGTATAAGCATTCCATTCCTAGGCTAGATGACATGCTTGATGAGTTGAATGGATCTTCAGTTTTCTCTAAAATTGATTTGAAAAGTGGTTATCACCAGATTAGGATGAAAGAAGGTGATGAATGGGAAACTGCATTCAAAACAAAACTAGGATTGTATGAATGGCTTGTGATGCCATTTGGGCTCACTAATGCACCTAGTACTTTCAAGCGTTTGATGAACCATATTTTGGGAGCATTCATTGGTCATTTTGTTGTTGTTTATTTTGATGATATTCTTATCTACAGCAAGAGCCTTGATGATCATAAACTACACTTGAAATCTGTCCTTGATGTCCTTAGGAAAGAACGTTTGTTTGCTAATCTTGGAAAGTTCTCTTTTGGAACAGATCATGTGGTCTTCTTAGGTTTTGTTGTAGGTGCAGATGGACTTAGAGTGGACGAGGAGAAGGTCAAGGCCATCCGAGACTGGCCCAGTCCAACGATCGTGAGTGAAGTAAGGAGTTTTCATGGTCTTGCTTCCTTCTATAGGCGATTTTTTCCAAACTTCAGTACCATTGCAGCTCCATTGACTGAAGTGATCAAGAAAAATGTTGGATTCAAATGGGAACAGGCTCAAGAAGATGCATTTCAGACTCTCAAAGGGAAATTGACTCAAGCCTCTTTACTTGTACTTCCTGACTTTTCTAAAGCTTTTGAAATCGAATGTGATGCCTCCGGAGTAGGAATTGGTGCTGTTTTGAAGCAGAAAAAGAAATCCATTTCTTATTTAAGTGAAAAGCTTGGAGGAACCACGCTTAATTACCCCACTTACTACCAAGAGTTTTATGCTTTGTGAGGGCCCTTCAAACGTGGCAGCACTGTCTCTGGCCAAAGGAGTTCATCATCCACACTGACCACCAGTCATTGAAACACCTTAAAGTTCAGGAAAATTTGAAAAAAGAGACATGCTCGTTGGGTTGAGTTCATTGAGACATTTCCCTATGTGATCAAGTACAAACAAAGTAAGGAAAATGTTGTGGCTGATGCCTTGTCTAGAAGGTACACTCTTCTCTCAGCCCTTGAAACGAAATTGCTTGTTTTGAATTTATCAAGGGCTTGTATTCCACTGATCAGGATTTCAAAGAGATTTTGAATTTTTTTCACAGAAACATTAAAACTTGAAGAAACGTCATACATACCTTGAAGATCAAGCTGGTAAGCATTGTCATTGATCTTTTTGAGGATCTGAAATGGACCATCGACCCGAGGCATGAGTTTGGAATTTCTTTCTTCTGGGAATCGTTCCTTCCTTAAGTGAACCCAAACAAGATCACCCTCTTTGAAAATAACTTTTCTTTTCTGGTTTGCAATATCTTTTGTACCCCTCGGTCTTAGCTTCAATATTTGTCTGAACTTGCTCATGTAGCTTCTTGATTGTGTCCGTCTTCCTCTTGCCATCTGTACTAACTCTTTCACTCAAAGGTAACGGTAAAATATCAAGTGGATACAAGGGATTAAATTCCATAAACAACCTCAAAAGGCGAGAATTTAGTAGCTGAATGCATAGCATGATTATAAGCAAATTTAACATGAGGAAAACAATCTTCCCAAAATCTAAGTTTCTTTTTTACCAAAGATCTAAGCATTGCGGACAAAGTGTGATTCACTACTTCAATCTGACCATCAGTATGTGGGTGACAAGTAGTAGAAAACATCAATCTCGTTCCTAACTTAGACCACAAGGTTTTCCAAAAATAGCTAAGGAACTTAGCATCACGATCAGAGAAAATGGTCTTAGGCATTCCCATGCAATTTAACAATTTCTCTAAAGATTAACTCAGCAACTTTGCACGGCATCGTCAGTTTTGTGACAAGGGATAAAATGAGCCATTTTGAAAATCTATCTACGACCACAAAGATAGAATCTCGCCCAGCTTTAGTCATAGGCAAACCAAGCACAAAATCCATAGAGAAGGTCTACCCAAGGATGAAAGGGAATGGGTAAAGCTGAGTACAAAACATGGTTCGATGCTTTAGACTTGGACTTCTTGAACACCACGTATCGGCCAAAAATTCTCTCTACATCCTTCATCAAACTCGACCAGTAGAAATGATCATGAACCGCCTTGTATGTTTTCTTAACTCCAAAGTGTCCCCATAAGACCTCCCTCCATGAACTTCCCTGAGAAACAACTCCCTCAAAGAACATTGGGGCCACACCACAAAACGGTTTCAAAGAATAAAAAAATCAGAATTTTGAAAATACTTTCCATAAGCAACCTTGGAACATTTTCGAAAAAATCTCTTTGAATCCTGATCAGTGGGAATACAAGCCCTTGAATAAATTCAAAACCAAGCAATTTCGTTTCAAGGGCTGAGAGAAGAGTGTACCTTCTAGACAAGGCATCAGCCACAACATTTTCCTTACTTTGTTTGTACTTGATCACATAGGGAAATGTCTCAATGAACTCAACCCAACGAGCATGTCTCTTTTTCAAATTTTCCTGAACTTTAAGGTGTTTCAATGACTGGTGGTCAGTGTGGATGATGAACTCCTTCGGCCAGAGACAGTGCTGCCATGTTTGAAGGGCCCTCACAAAGCATAAAAACTCTTGGTAGTAAGTGGGGTAATTAAGCGTGGCTCCTCCAAGCTTTTCACTAAAATAAGAAATGGATTTCTGTTCCTTGCTTCAAAACAGCACCAATTCCTACTCCGGAGGCATCACATTTCGATTTCAAAAGCTTTAGGAAAGTCAGGAAGTTACAAGTAAGAGGCTTTGAGTCAATTTCCCTTTTGAGAGTCTGAAATGCATCTTCTTGAAGCCATTTCCCATTTGAAATCCAACATTTTTCTTGATCACTTCAGTCAATGGAGCTGCAATGGTACAGAAGTTTGGAAAAATCGCCTATAGAAGCCAGCAAGACCATGAAAACTCCTTACTTCACTCAGGGTCGTTGGACTGGGCCAGTCTCGGATGGCCTTGACCTTCTCCTCGTGCCACTCTAAGTCCATCTGCACCTACAACAAAACCTATCTGGACAGTCTCGGATAGCCTGATCTTTCTCCTTTTCTTGTAGATGATCCGGATTTATGGACAAATCCTTTGAAGAAGGAGGGAATTGATAGGTGGCCCCCAGTCCAGGATCAGTCCATGGAGCCAGTCCAGCACAAAGATCAGGACGTCCCGGACATTTCAACTGAGGTTTAGTTTTCTGACCTTACAGCACATACGTATCGGGCCATGTACCGGCTCGACCCACGTACGTCTGGAATGGAACTTCAGCAGGAATCAACGATCAGGCAACTGAATTTACCAAACTAGAGCTCGTATTTCCCGACCAACTCATCCTTTTAAGACAAACAGTCAAGCCAGATCGACTTCGAACGAGTGGAGTCAGAATCCGACCATGGTTTCTCTCTTTTGGCCCACTTGGACTGTACCGGCGACCATACTGATGACCTAATCTGATACTTCAATCAGTTCATGAACTTTGAGCATCCAAATATTTCTAAAGCTAGGATAATGACGCTTTCGGATGACTTAGCCTTCATTGGGTCCAGATCAGGCCGTGAGAATTACCCAACCGACCATACGGACAACCTTCCATGCGTCCTTCTCCTTACCGCGGGTCGTGTATCAAGGTTCATTGAACCTGGACCAGAGCATCCGAGGGGTCAGTCGACCAGTCTTCATGGTTTTCCACACCGTTGACTGACTTTCAACATTCTAGTCATTTTCTATGTCATTCTTTATGACTTTCTTTGACCACAAACTCTATAAATATGTAATCTCATTTCTGGATAAAGCAATCGATTTCCTTTCATACTTTCTTGAGTTTTTACTCTCTGTTCTTTGCTTAGAACATTTCAAGTTTTCTTGGTGTGGTTAGCTCTGAGTAAAACGCCTCTTTCTCGTTGGTCTAGTGAGTCATATCCAGCAACGGATTGAGTTTGCTTCTTCGTAGGACCTGTGTGTCACATCAGGCAACGAATAATCACCCCGGGGAATATCAGTAGCCTTCCGCAACTACTGTGCGACCCTACAATCCATTAGTTCTCCCTTTTCCGTTCATATCAACCGTACCAATCCGAGTGATCATTTCCTAGGGTTCTTCACTACTACTCATGCTACATCACGTTGGGATTTGTTTTCTACCTATACTCTGGGTAATTATGGTTCTGTGAAGATGGGGAATGATGGTTTGGCTTCAGGTTGTTGGCATTGGTGATGTGTGCTTGGAGACTAGTCGTGAGACGAGCTTGGTGCTTAAGGATGTTAAGCATGTCCCGGATATTCGGATTAATCTGATATCAATGGAAAGACTTGATGATGAGGGTTATTACAGTTTACATGTTGGTTCCGTGTAAAAATCGAGGAGCTCTCTCGTGAGCCTCTTTACCTTTATTGTGGTCTCAGTCCCAGTGTATCGAAGTCATCATCCTCTGTTGGATGTGTCGAAAGTGGTCTAACGATCTCCAAAGATGCTCGTTATATGCACGGACTCGTGTGAGAGAATGATAATGTCACAGAGTGTTGTGGTTTTAATCAATGATCCTTAATATATGTATGATATCTTTATAGTTTAGCGATCCTAATTGGAAGTTAGTTAAGTGAATGAGTGTGAAGAATTTGATACTTTTATGTCCATCCATCCTTTGAAATTAAGATGTCTATAGCCTCGATCATTATCAAACATTGTGTGTTTATCTTAGCTGCAAAAAGTACATACCACCTTAATATAAAGAATTAATCTAACGAATATTAATTCCAATATTCCACTGTTACGCTCTTTCTATGGTTAT